>JAREIK010003484.1:3216909-3286909 GCA_029783825.1 Sapria himalayana
AACAAATCAATCGTCAATAAATTATCGACCATTTAGTGGCCCTCTACCGACAAACAATTACCGACTATTTCTGATAATTTTCCGACCAAAATAATTAGGTTGGAATATGGTCTCCAATTAGTCGATAATTAACGACCATTTATCAATCATTCGCTGACAAATAATTACCAACTAAATTCTAACCATTTTCCGACCATAAGTATTTGGTTAGTAAATGGTCCCCAAAAGGTTGGTAATTATTGAAAAAATTGCATCTAAAAACTGACCAAACTCTTTTAAAATTATTGGTCAGTAATTGATCTCCAAAAGTATTTCCCACCATTTGGTTACCTTTTACCGACCATTGATATTAAAAAATTTCAGTTGGTTTTGTCACAATTCGGTCGGTAATTACCGACCGAATCTTTTTGTTTGTAGTTTTGCAACAGTTTCTACAGAAACTGGAACATAAAACCCAAAAGATAAACTCCTAAAAAACATCTAGTTTAATGTAGTTGTTGCAGAAACATAAACAAATAACACAACAAAAAAAACTAATTAACTCCTGTAATTAACTATATATACTACCTATATATATTAAATACATCAAGAGAAAATAAAAAAAAAGAAATCCATAATCAATGTTTTAAGGCATTAAAAAATGTGTGTAATAAACTCAATCATCCAACCTAGTTTCATAATCATAATGTTGCGATGTTTCTGCTCTACACGGTGAGATGTCGGGTACTGGGCTAGAGGTGTCTACTATTGCTAGTCTTGATGTAGTTGCTACAGGTGTTGTTATAGGTGATGGAGTAGATGCTGGAGCATTACGCCGAACAATCCAAGGTAGATCATCATGGTTGAACTGTAGTCCTACTTCTTGAAACTTCTTTGTAAGCCAGTCAAAACGCATACGCAACTCATCCCTATCATCCTCATGGTCGATCATGCGTCGCTCGGTATCGACCATTTGATATTGTATCTCATTACGCATCCCATCCTAAAATTCTTCCATCTTCGAGAACAAATTCGAAATAGGTCCTATAATTTCAGCCTCATAGCCTAGTCGTCTATGTGAGTAGAATAATGATGTCGACGAACTGATGTCATAGACGGGCATCTTCTCATTGCCATCAATAGCCGCATACCAAATCTAATTCATATCAACTGGTGGAGCTCATGAATGACAACTACTTATTGCACCATCACATGAACCTAAAGCAGATTGAGAATATGCTTGAGTCGCGGAAGCTAATATTTCCTCATATCTCGCCTAATAAAAATTTATGAAAAGTATTTCAATTTATATTCAAACAAAAAAAAATTAATTTTTTTAATGAAACTTACATTAGTTGCACGAGATCTCTGATCAATGAAAGTATGATCATCATGAGCCTTCGTGTGCATGTATCTGAATAAGCAAGGATCACTAGGCTTCTCACCCTCCTTGCATGTCTATAATTACACACTAAACAAATGTTAATTCTATTGAAAAAAAAATGTTTTATGAGAAATGAAATTAGGCATAATTGAATACATTTCACAAAGAAATAAACATAAAAAGTATAAATTAGATATAATACCAATGCTCATTCATACTTACGCATAGAGCGAGAACCACAAGTGTGTGTAGACATACCACTACCCACCCCAACTCGCTCTAAGCGATGATTGCCGCTTTATTTATCACCTCTTCCTATAATCCGTATCTTCCCATCTGCTCCGTCACTCCTTGAAAACATGGTTCGGGACACTTGAATCTTTTTCTTTCTTCTTCAATAATTTATCTTTGATATCGTACACACTATCTTTATACCAACTGGCAGCATGTTTTTAGAACACACTTTTGACCGCCTACTTTGGTTGTGTCCACCTGTAAACTTTCTGCAATTATAAATAAATAATTTTTAATAAATGAACAAAAGAATAAATAAAAGAAGTAAAAATTTATAGTTTGTAATATTTACCTTAAATTCTCTCCAAATCATCAATTAGTCTCTATCTGTGAGTGACTTCCTAAATAAACAATAATGTCCATTAGGTTTAAAGGACTTCCTAAAAATTGTCTTCAGAACCCTAGAAATAGAACCAGACTGCTCTAACTTCGTCTTGTAACCAAAAAATTATTAGCAAGTAAGAAATAAAATAATAAATTGATAAATCATTTGTTAAGTTTTATATCTTATGGATTATCAATTGTAGCATCAAACTGAGCAATAGGAAGACTCTCATCTATATAATGCTCTGGGGAAGACTTTGCAATATCTCCATCTTATCCCTCCCATGTCTCTTGATCATTCATCAAAATCTCAGGACCATTATGTGGATCAGTCACCTGTTGCTGCTACTGTGGTACATTCACAACCTTCTCTATCTACTGTGATGTCTCATCTACCCATGATACTCTACCAGTTTTGGGCATACCTGAGGCCGTGCTGCCTATACCATAACTCGTACAACCTTGCAACATGCTGTCTCTGCATCATCCACATGTCATATCTGTAAAAAATACATAAGGCAATGAAATAAACAAAAATGATTAATAATTAAAACAAAAATGATTACCGACACTTGTGTTGAACTTGAACACCTCTGGTGGACTGGCGTTTCACCATATTATATCCAAACATTGTAATCCAAACTTTTTATTCTAACATTTAACTAATTTACAAGGACACCATATATCTGTACCATCATTCACACACTCAGGATGTCTCAGAACAAACTCAACAAATTCATCAAATTTATTCCCCCATTCATTACAAAACATTTCATTCACTATTCTAGCCTTTTACATCCATTCACGATCATCTTTCGTAACTAGTTAAAAAAACTATTTTATTTAACAAATGCGATTGTCTCTAATTATGGTTATATATAATTATATAAATATTTATTTAGATACACAAATATTTATATATAGTTATACACATATAGTTTAATATAATGTTGTATGTTGTTATACATGTAATTATAAATATAGTTACATGTGGTTATACATATAGTTACAGATTTAGTTAAATGTATATTTATACATGTAGGTTTATATATGTATTCATTTAATTTTATATATTTATACATATAGTAATGTGTAGGTATAAATATAGTAAAATACTTATTTATATACTACTATATACAAGTATATATTAAATATAAGCTATAAATTTAATATTTATATATAATTATGCATAAAAATTTTACAATTATACACATAGTAAGATACAATTATTTATAGTTATATATTATTTTACATAAAATATATATAGTTATAAATAGTTATATATAATTAAACATATAGTTATATATTGATATATTCATACAATTAGTGATAAGTTGTTATACATAAATATAAACAACGTTATAAAAAACATATTTTGCTTTAATTATATTAATACATATATTGTATATATAGTTACAAATATAGTTATATATTATTTTATAGACATTTATTTAGTTATACAAATATTTATATATAGTTATACACATATAGTTTAACATAATGTTGTATGTTATTATACATATAATTATAAATATAGTTACATGTGATTATACATGTAGTTACACATATAGGTAAACATATATTTATACATGTAGGTTTATATATTTGTTCATTTAATTTTATATATCATATAGTTATGTATAGGTATAAATATAGTAAAATACTTTTTTTATATACTAAAATATACAAATATATAATAAATATAAGTTGTAAAGTATATATTTAAATATTATTAAGTATAAAGCTTTTATAGTTATACATATAGTAAGATACTATTATTTATAGTTATATTTATTATTCATATAATATATATAGTTATAAATAGTTATATATAATTAAATATATAGTTAATTAGTTATATATAGATATATTCATACAAGTAGTTATAAGTAGTTATACATAAAAATAAACAACATTATAAAAAAAAGATTTTGCTTTAATTATATTAATACATATATGTATATATAGTTACAAATATAGTTATATATAATTATATAGATATTTATTTAGTTATATAAATATTTATATATAGTTATACACATGTAGTTTAACATAATATTGTATATTGATATACATGTAATTATAAATATAGTTACATGTTGTTATACATATAGTTACACATATAGTTAAACATATATTTATACATTAGTTTATATATTTGTTCATTTAATTTTAAATAACTATACATATAGTTATGTATAGGTATAGATATAGTAAAATACTTTTTTAAATACTAATATATACAAATATATATTAAATATATGTTGTAAAGTATATATTTAAATATTTATATGTATAAAGCTTTTCTAGTTATACATATAGTAAGATACAATTATTTATAGTTATATATTATTATTCATATAATATATATAGTTATAATTAGTTATATATAATTAAAAAATATTTATATATAGATATATATATATATATACAAGTAGTGATAAGTAGATATACATAAATATATACAACATTATAAACAAATATTTTAATTAAATTATATGAATACATATTTGTATATATAGTTACAAATATAGTTATATTTAATTATATAGAGTGTTGCATATTTATACAAATATTTATATATAGTTATACACATATAGTTATAAATATGTATGTAGTTAAAGATATAATAATAATTAACAATTCTATAGGTATACATTTAGTAAGATATAATTATATATAGTTATATATTAGTATACATATAGTATATTTTTTTAGAAATATAGTTATATAGAATTATAATTATAGTTATACATTATTATGTAGTTACAAATTAGTTATGTAAAGTTATAAATATAGTTATAAAAATAGTTTACATTATTATAAATATAGTTATAAATACTTTTATTTAAAATGGCATATGAGCATATAATTAAACATGCGTAAATATATAATATTTGTGAATAAATTATTATTATAAATGCTACTTAAATATTATTATATTTATATGAAACACTTTTATAAATAATATATAGTATATATATCACATTTATATAAACATTATAAATATTCTATATTTATATAAAAAATAATATGTAATATAAATATTTACAAAATTGTATAATCATTTAATATTACATAATTTTTATATAAAAAAGTATATAAATTGGTAGTTTAATGTAACTTTTGTATAGATATTTATAAACATTAATACATATGTATAAATATTTATATATAACATTATATGTTTATATAAACATATCAATGTGTATTTATAATGTAATATGTTTATTTATATTAAAATATAGACATTTATACATAATATCATACGATTATATAAATGTATAAAAGTTTATATATATTGTTATAGACATTTAAGATTAACATTAAATAAAAGTTTGTATTAACATAAATCATTATATATATTAAAGTATAGATTTATACATAATGTCATACGATTATATAAATATAAACTATTAACATTAAGATTATTCGGATGCAAAAATCATGTAAATGAAATCAAAATCACTAAAACACTAAAAATCTAAACTATAGATGAACAAAATTTTAAAAATGAAAAATAATAGTTTAATTAATTGTGTTGAGCCAGAATCATGTTAGGTTAAATGAAATTGAAGCAAAAATTAAGAAATTAGGAGGAGAAAATAAAACCTAATACTCAAATATACTTAAAAATTGAAATTTCAATTATCTATATTTAATTCAGAGAAATAGAGATGTGAATAATCAATTTGAAGGAGAAGAATAAAGAAAAACTTACCTGAATTTAGAAGAAATATCAAATTTTTTTATTTCGTGCTTACATCGGCTCTGATTCTAAAAAACGACAGAGTTTTAATGATTTTAGGTTTTAATGGCTCGGCAAATGATTTTCAAATCAAACAATAAAATCAATGAATTACTGACCAAAATTATGGTTGCATAACGGTTGGTGAGAAAAAAACATAAGTATTTGGAAGTCCACTTTACCGAATAATTTTAATGATAATATATTTTTGGTCTTTAAATGGTCAGTAATTTGTTGGCAATTTCGATTCGTTATTTCCATCCTAATTTAGCGACCAATTTCCGACTAAAAATATATGGTTGGTAGGTATGGATGGTATTCAGTCATGAAATGGTCAGTGATTACCAACCTATATATTCAATCGGTAATTACGACCTTATAAATATATTGAATAACCACTGTACCGACCATTTTTAATGGTTATATATTTTTGATCGTTAAATTATTGGTAATCTTACGGAAATATTTTTCGCTAATTCTCTCATGATTTGCATACCATATTTTAAACCAAATATATTTGGTCCGTAATACATGGTCCATAGTTGGTTAGGAATTTTGTCGGAAATATTTTTCTCCGATGCACCTCTTTGGATCTCTAAATTGCTCATGGATTGATCAGTAATTACCGACCTATATATTTGGTCGATAAATGGTGGGTAACTACGGAGCTATAAATAATTTGAAAAAACACTATACCAACCAATTATAATGATAGGTCATTAAGAGGTCGGTAATATATTTGATAACCAATCTATAGATTGATTCTTGACCAAAATGATATAGTCGATAATATTATTGGTCTTTGGTCAGAAATTAGGTCGGATAATTTTTTGTTTCGAAATCATTTTTTGGTCGCTAACTGGTGATGTTTTGGAAAGCAATTACAAACCAAATTTTTTGGTTGGTAATTTGTCGGTATTATTATAATTTTTAGTAGGGATCTATCTAATAATTTGCCTATCTATCTATCTATCTATTTTTCTATCAATAAATCAATATGATTGTCTATTTATATGTATATCTATCTATCATTTTATCTATATCTATATCTTTCTTTCTATATATCTATCTTTTTTATTTTTATTTCTCTATCTATTTTTCTATCAATCAATTTGTCTATCTATTTGTCTATCTATATGTCTAACTAACTATCTATCTATATGCTAATCTATCTGTCTATCTATTTGTCTATCTATCTCTCTATCTGTATGTGTAACTTTCTACCAATCTTATTAGTCTATGTATCTTTCTATCTATTTACTTAACTTTCTATCTGTATATCACGTAGTCAATCTATTTGTCTATCTATTGATATATATATATATATATATATCTATCTATCTAATTGTCTATTTATCTATCTATTTATTTATCTATGTATCAATCTATCTATCTGTTTGCATATCTATATATTTATCTATCTATCTATCTATCTAGCTTTCTATCTATATTTCTGCCTATCTATCTATCTATCTACCTATCGATCTATCTATCTGTTTATATATCTATCAAATAATCTATTTATCTTTTACTCATTGTATTTGTCTATATATTGATCTATCTATATATCTATTTGTGTGTGTGTGTATATATATATATATATATATATATTTATTTATTTATTTATTTATATATCAATATGTTTTTCTATCTCTATTTATCTATCAATCAATCAATCGGTATTTTATTTGTCTATCTATATGTAAATCTATCTATCAATCTATCTATTTTTCAATCTATCTATTAATCAGTCTATCAATTTATTTATAAATCTATCTTTCAATTTATATATCAATCTTTCTATAAATATGTTTATAAATCTATCTATCAATGTCTTCATATTGTCTATCTATCTATCTATCTATATG
This sequence comes from Sapria himalayana, assembly GCA_029783825.1. NCBI lineage: Eukaryota > Viridiplantae > Streptophyta > Magnoliopsida > Malpighiales > Rafflesiaceae > Sapria > Sapria himalayana. Next base: position 3,224,507 of record JAREIK010003484.1, read on the forward strand.
TCTGTCTGTCTATCTTTATGTCTATCTATATATCAATCTATCTATTTTTGTATCTTTCAATCTATCTGTATATCAATGTAAGTATTTATTTGTATATATATCTGTCTCTCTCTCTATATCTATTTATTTATCTATCTATCTATATGTCTATCTATCTATATAATAATTTTTTTATCTATCTATCTATATAATAATCTAATTATCTATCTATCTATCTACTTATATGTCTGTTTATATGTATATCTATCTTTATATCTATGTGTCTATCTATCTATTTATCTATATTTCTATCTATTTATCAACTATCTATCAATCTATCTATCAATTTGTCTATTAATCTCTCTATCAATCAGCCTATCAATCAATCATTCTATCTAACTATCTATAAATGGGTCTAATAATGTGTATATTAATCTATATATATCTCTCTATATCATTTTACTATCTATATGTCTATATATCTATTTATTTATCTTTCTTTATATAAATCTATCTATATGTCTGTCAATCTATCTATCGATCTATTTGTCTATCTTTTTGTCTATATATTTGTCTATCAATATGTCTATCTATTTTTATGTCTTTATCTATCTATCTATCTATTTTTTATGTGTCTATCTATATGTATATTAATATGTCTTCAATGTGTCTTTCTTTTTGTTTATCTATCTATCTATCTGTCTATCTATCCATCTTTCTATCTGTCTATGTAAATATCTATATATTTATCTATCTATCTATTTATTTATCTATCTATCTATATATTTATATGTTTATCGTAATGCTTATATTTGATATAAATATATATATATATCTATATGTCTATCTATCTGTCTATCTAACAATCTTTCTATCAATATGTCAATCTATCTATCTATTTGTCTATCTATCTATCTATTTATTTCTCTATCTATCTTTCTATCTATATATCTATCAAACTATATATCTATCTATCTATCTATCTGTCTATATATCTTTCTATCTATCTCTCTTTTTAACTATCTATCTATTTATTTTTTTTATCAATATGTCTATCAATCTATCTATAAATCTATCTATTATTTATATCTATCTATCTATACATATGTCTTTCAATCTATCTATCTATATATCAATCAATCTACACACACACACATACACACACACACACACACACACACACACACACATATATATATATATATATTTGTCTATCAATCTATCTATTTGTCAATCAATTTATCTATATATCTGTCTATTTGTCTATCTATCTATCTGCTATCTATATATCTAACTATCTATCTATATATCTACCTATCTATAAATTTATCTATCTTTTTATCTTTTTATCTATCTATCCATCTATTTATTTGTATATCTATTTATCTTTATTTATGTCTAAATGATCTGTTAATCTATCTATCTATATGTTTAATATTCTGTCTATCTATCTATCAAATAATCTGACTATTGATCTGTCTATATATGTATTTGTCTATCTATCTATTTGCCTATGTTTCTATCTATATGTCTATCTATTTATCTATCTATATGTCTGTCTTTCTTCATATCAATCTATCTATAAATCAATCTATCAAGTTGTCTATAAACCTATGTATCATACTATCTATCAATCTGTCTATCTATCTATATATCTATTTGTCTGTCTATTCATCCGTCTATCTATTTATCTATCTAACTATCCATCTTTTTATCTATAGATCTATCTGTCTACCTATATATATCTTTATTTATGTATCTATTTATCTATTTATCTATCTATCTATTTATCCATTTGTCTATCTATTTGTTTATCTTTCTATCAATCTATCTATTTGTCAATGTCTTTCTCTATCTATGCATCTATCTATATATGTTTCTATGGTTCTATCAATGTGTATATTTATATTTTTATTTACTATCAATCTGTCTATCTCTATATCTATCAATCTGTGAATCTATTTGCCTTTCTATTTTCTATCTTTCTATAAATAAATATATATATATAAATTTCTATCTATCTGGCTATCTATCATTCTATCTATCAATTTATCTATCTATCTATCTGTCTGTGTGTGTGTGTGAGTGTGTATAAATCTATGTATGTTTATCTCTCTTTTTATATAACAATCAATCAATCTATCTGTCTATATTTTTATATATCTATATGTCTTTGTATCTATCTTTCTTTATGTGTATCTTTCTATTTATCTGTCTATATATATATGTATGTATTTGTATCTTTATCTATCTTTCTATCTATTTGTTTATTTCTATGTCTATCTATCTTTTGACATATATATATATATGTCTATCTATCTGTCTTTTTTTATAACAATCAAACAATCTATTTGTCTATCTTTTTATCTATCTATATGTCTATCTATCTATATATCTATCTTTATGTGTATCTTTCTATCTATATATCTATCAATCTATATATATATATATATATATATATATATATATATATATATATATATATATATATCTAGCTATCTATTTATCTATATATCTTTATAACTATTTGTATATCTATCTATCTATATGTCTAAATATCTACATATCTATTTGTTTATCAATATGTCAATCTATTTGTCTATATATATGTATGACTATAAGTTTATCTATCTATCTGTCTATCTATATGACTATCGTTCTTCTATCTATTTATCTATCTACTATCTATCTACTATCTATCTATATGACTATCTACCTACCTATATATATATATCTCTGACTATCAATCTGTGTATCTCTCTATCTATGTTTATAACTATCTATCTAGCTATCTATCTATCTATATGTTATTTAATTTGTCTATCTATCTGTTTATCTATGTGTTTATCTATCTATTCATCTATCCGTCTTTCAATTTCTCTATCTATATTTCTCTTTATCAATCTACCTATATGTCTATCTATCTGGCTATCTATCTATCTATTTGTCTATCTATCTGTCTATATGTCTATCTTTCTATCTATTTGTATATCTATCTATCTATCTATCTTTATCTCTATCTATATATCTATCATATGTCTATTTGTCTAACAATATGTCTATCTATCTATCTATCTATCTATCTACCTTCTATCTATTTATCTTTATATCTATCTGACTATCTTATTGTCTATCTAACTTTCTATCTATATGCCTATTTATGTATCTATATTTGTATATGGATCTACTTATCTCTCTATATATCTATATTGCTATCTTTCTATCTTTCTTTCTATATATATATATCTGTCTGTATAATAATTTATCAATCTATCTATCAAACTTTCTATCTACCGATCAATCTATTTATCAATCACTCTATCATAAATACTTTAAATTTGTCGAACTATCTTTGTATTGATCTGTCTATCTATAAGTCTATCAATTTATCTATTAATATGTCTATCTATCTATCAATCTATTTATCTATATTTTTATATTTCGATATGTGTCTCTGTCTATCTAGTTGTCTATCTATTTGTCTGTCCGTCTGTCTATCTATATATCTATCTATCAATCTATCTATTTGTATGAGTGTGAGTGAGTGAGTGAGTGAGTGTGTGTGTATATATATATATATATAATAATCTATTTATATATATGTCTATCTTTCTATCTATCTATTTATCTATCTTTCTGACTTTATATCTTTATATCTATTTGTCTATCTATCTATCTCGCTACCAATCAATGTATGAATCTGTCAATCAATATGTTTATCAATATATCTATCAATCTATATTTCTATATTTCTATTAATCATTATATCAATCTGTCTATCCATTTATTTATCTTTCTATCTATCTATATGTCTATAGATAGATATAGAGATAGATAGCCAAAAAGATAAAAAAAGATAGATATATAGACCTATAGATAAATAGATAGACTGACATACATATAAATTGATGGATAGATAGGTAAACAAACAGACATACATATATATAGACAGATTGATTGATTGATAGAAAAATAGATAGATAGGCAGATAAATAGACAGATAGAGAGACAAATAGATATACAGATAGATGTATAGATACATAGATAGAAAGATAGAAAAAAATTTAGACATATAGATAGACAAGAAGATAAACAAAAAGATCGATAGATAGATGGATAGATTGATATAAAAACAAACAGATAGATAAATAGATAGAAAGCTATACAAATAGGTAGATAGATAGATACATAGATAGATAGACAAATAGATAAATTTAATATATAAATAGATAGATACATAGTTAGATAGATAAAAAGATAGAGAGAGAGAGAGAAAGATTACAAGATAGATACATAGAGAGTTAGATAGATAGATAGATATATATATATATATATATATATACATATATAGAGAAATAGATAGATATAAAGATAGATAGACAAATAAATATATATACAAATAGACAAACAAATAGATAGATAGATAGAAGATAGATATATAGACAGATAGCTAGGCAGATAGATAGTTAGATGGATAGATAGATAGATAGATAGATACACAGATAGTTAAATAGATAAATAGATAGATAGAGAGATACAAAGTTAAATTGATAAATAGATAGGTATATATATAGACAGATAAATAGATAGATAAAGAGATAGATTTATAGAAAGATAAATAGATAGAAAGATTGATCAATAGATAGATAAAAAAATAGAGAGAAGATTAATAGATCAGTAGACAGATAGATAAATAAATAAATAGATTGATTGATTGATAAATAGATAGATAGATAGACAAATTGAAAGACAGATAGATAAATAGCCAGACAAATAAACAAACATATAGATAAATAGACAGATAGACATATAGATAGATGGAAAAAAAGAAAGATTAATAGATAGATGAATATATAAATTGATAGATAGATATATAGATAAATAGATTGACACCAAGATAGACAAATTGATAAACATATTGATAGACAAATTGATAAACAGATGGTTAAACATATTGATTAATAGAATGATAGATAGATTGATAGACAAATTGATTGATTAATTGATAGATAGATTGATCGATAGATAGATAGATTAATAGACTAACAAATAAATATATTTATAAATAGATTGATAAGCAAGTTGATAGAAAGATAAAAAGACTGGTTGATAGACTGATAAATAGATAGATAATTATATATAAAGATAGATATATAGATAGATAAAGTAACAAATAGATCAATAGATTATTAAACAAATAAATAGACAAATAGATAGACAGATAGATAGACATATAAATAGATAGATAGAAATAATGAAAATTAGATAGACAGATAAATAGACAAATAGATATATAAATAGATAGACAAACTAATAGACTGACAGATAGATAGATAGGTAGATTGATAGATATATAGAAAATATATCGATAGATAGATTGACAAATCGATAGATAGTTAGATAGATAGATAATTAGATAGATAAATAAATAGAAAGATAGGTAGATAGATAGACATACAGACATACAAACAAATATATAGACAAATATATAGACATATAGACATACAAATAAATCTAAAAATAGATGGACAGATATAAAAATATATAGTCAGATAGGTAGATAGGCAGGAAAGTAGGCATACAGACAAACAAATACATAAAAAGATAGACACACAAATAGATAGACAATTAGATAAATACATAGATAGATAGATAGTTTGATAGATAGATTGATCAATAGATTGATAGACAACTAGATACATAGATTTATAGATAGATAGATAGATAGATAGATAAATAGATAGATAGATAGATAGACAAAAAGATAGATATATATAATTATAGATATATAGATAGATAGATAAACAAAAAGATGGATATATAAATAGACGGACAGATAGACAAATAGATAAAAGATTGTTAAACAAATTGATTGATAGAATGATTTACATATTCATAGATAGATTGATAGATTGATTGATTGATAGATTGATAGATTAATAGATTGATAGATTTATAGATTGATAGATTGATCGAAAGATTGATATATAGATTGATAGAAAGATTGATAGATAGATTGATAGATAGACATATAGACAGATAGAGAGACAAATAGATAGACAAATATAAACACACAGAAAGATAGATTTTTATATAGATAGATAGACATACAGATATATAGATAGATAGATCAAGAGATTGATAGACAGATAGATAAATAAAAATAGTCTTATAGATTCATTTATTGATAGATTTATAAATAGACAAATAGATAGATAGATTAAAAGATAGATTGATAGAAAGATAGATTGATAGATTAATAGACCAATAGATAGATAGATAAATTGATAGATTATAGACTAATAGATTGACAGATAGATAGATTGTTAGATAGACAAAAAGATAGATTAATTGATAAAAAGACAAATAGATAAATAGATAGACAGAAAGATAGAAAGATAGATAGATAGATATATGCACATAAAGATAGATAGAGAGAGAGAGATATAGATATATAGACATAAAGATAGATAGAGAGTTAGACAAATAAAAAGAAAGACATATATATAGACAGACAGACAGATAGCTAGTTAGACATATAGATAAACATATAGATATATAAAGTGATATTCATAAAGATAGATAGATAGATATAGATATAGATAGACATATAGATATATTGGCAGATAGATAGATAGACAAATTAATGGATATAATGATAGACAGATTGATAAATAGATTTATAGACAAATTAATAGACATATTAATACACCGATTGAAAGACAAATTAATAGACAAATTGATAGATAGACAAATAGATAGATAGATAGATAGACAACTAGATAGGTAGATAGATAGATATGAAAATAGATACACATATATATTGATAGATTATTAGATAGATAGATAAATATATATATCGACAGATAGAGAAAGAGAGATTAATAAGTAGATAGATAGACATATAAGTAAGTAAATAGATAGATAGATAGAAAAATATATAGACAAATAAATAGAATGATTGATAAATAGAAGATAGACAAATAGATATATATATATATATATATATATATATATATATATATATATATAAAGTTTAATAAAAATATAGGTTACTAGATTGATTGAAATATATATAAATAGATAGATAGATATCTTTATAAATTGATATAGATAAATATATAGATAGATAGAGAGATAGACAAAATAGAAGAATAGATAGATAGACAAATAGGAATACATTTAGAAAGATATATAGTCTGAGAGACAAAATGATAAATAGATAAATAGATAGACAATCATACATATAGACAGACACACAAATAGACTGATAGAAATAAAGATAGATAGATTATATGATAAATATTTTGATAGATAGATAAAAATAATTAATAGAGAGATAGATAAAAATTGATAGATAGATAGATTGACTAATTTTTATATAGATTTATAATTAGTTGATATAAATATAGATAGAAACTTTGATTGACTGATAGATATATAGATTGAAAAAAAGTTTGATAGTCAGATTGATAGATAGATTTATAGATAGATAAATTGATAGATTTATAGATTCATAGATAGACAGATAGATAAACAGATTGATAAATATATATAGATAGATTGATTGATTGATAAAAATATAGATAGACAAATAGATAGTTAGATAGTTAAATAGGTAGATAGACTAATAAATAGGCAAAAAGATAGATAAAGAGATAGACAGATAGATAGACATATATATAGATAGTTAGATAAAAAGTTAGATATATCAACATATAGATATATAGATAGATAGACAGACAACTAGATATATATATATATATACAAATAGATAGATAGACATATAGATAGATAGTCACATAGATAGAAAGATAGATAGATATATAGATAGATAAAAAGATAGATAAATATATAGTCAGATAGACAGACAGACAGATTAATTGATAGATCATTATATAGACAACTATATGGATAGATAGATTGATTGATAGACATATAGATAGATATATAGATACACAGATAGATACACATATAGATAGGTAGTTAGAAAGATAGAGAGATAGATAGATAGATAGAAGATAGATATATATATATATATATATACACATAGATAGATAGAAAGATAAATAGATAGATAGACAAAAAGATTGATAGATATATAGACAATTTTATAGACAGAATGGAAATTAATAAATAGATTGATAGAGAGAGTGATAGAAAGATTGATAGATAGGTTGGTAGACAGATTGATAGACAAATTCATAGACAGATAGATACATAGATAAATAGATTAGTAGATAAATAAGTAGATAGATAGGTAGAAAAATAGATAGATAGATATATATACAGATAGATAGATAGATAGACAGATAGATAAATAGATTGATAAAAAAATAGGTAGATAGAAAGATATATTTATTAATAGATAAATATATAGTAATATAGATAGATATATTTATTGATTGATAATTAGATAGAGAAATAAATTGACAGATACAAATATAAATAGATAGACATATACATAAATAGATAAAATGATAGAATGATCAATTGATAGACATATAGATAGACATACAGAAAGAAAGATGGATAGATAGATTAATTGATAGATAGATTGATTTTTAGATAGACAGATAAATAGATAGATAGATAGACATGATATATAGATTGATAGATAGATCGATATATAGATTGATAGATTGATTGATATATATAGATACATATAAAATATATTAATAGATATATAGATATATAGATAAATAGATAGATAGATAGATAGATAGAATGATAGATAGATTTATAAAAAGATTCAAAGTCAGATTGATAGAAAGATTAATAAACAAATTTATAACTAGATGGTATAAAGTTTGTTAGATAGATTTATTGACATATAGATAGAGATATTGATAGACTGATAGGTATACAAATAGATAGACATATAGATTGAAAATTATATAGACAGATATATTGACATTTTATTAGGAAAATATATAGACAACCAGATAGATAGATAAACAGATAGATAGATAGATACAAAGAAAGTAAGATAGTTAGATATATAAATAGATAGATAGATAGATAGACATATAGTTAGACATAAATATAGATAGAGAAATTTAATAGATAGATAGATGGATAGATAGATTGATTGAATGATAGATAGATATATAGATAGATAGATAGATAGATGACCGATAAAGAAACAAATAGATCGATAGATTATTAGATAGATCAATTGACAGACAGACATATAGATAGATAGACAAATAGATAGATAGATAGATTAATATATAGATATATAGATAGATAGAAAAATAAATATGTAGGCAGATAGATAAATAGATATTTATACAGATAGATACATAGATAAATAGATTGAAAGATAATTAGCTAAATATATAGATACATAGATAGAAAGACAGATAAATTGACAGATAGATAGACAAAAGAATTGATAGATAGATAGACATGTAGATATATAGTTAGATTGATAGATAGATAAATAAACATATAGATAGATAGATAGATAAATATATAAAAAGATAGATAAATACAAAGATAGATAGATAGACATATAGATAGATAGATAGATAGATAAAAAGATAGTTAGATAAATTGACAAATAGATAGACAGATAGAAAGATAGAAAGATAGTTATAAAATATATAAACATATAGATATATAGATATATAGACAAATAGTTAAACATATAGATAGACAGGTAAATTGATAGATAGATAGATAGACAAACAGACAGACAGACATATAGATAGATAAATAGATAGACAAATAGATATATTGCTATATAGATAGATAGTTAGATTTATAGATAGATTGATAGATTGATTGATAGATATATAGATAGATAGATAGATAGATAGAAAGATAGATAGATAAATAGATAGACAAATAGATAGACAAATAGATACACAAGTAGATAATTATATAGAATAATAGACATAGACAGAAAAAGAGACAGATTTTCATCACTAAGTGTAGCCACGGATCCTAATTTTCCATCACTATTTTTGTGACAATTTTTAATTTTCCATCTCTAAAATTGAGATGGATTTAGATTTCCATTGCTATTTTAGCAATGTTTTACAATAAACCTTCACTAAAATGGACATAGAAATTTGCAATCCTTTGTCGTTGCTGCCACTTCTTCCGGTACTGCCGCTGCTTCAGGTGTAGCCACTACTACTACTACTACCACCGTTGCTTCCGAAGCAGCCGTTGCTGCAGCCACTGTCGCTACCTCCGATGTTGCCACTGCCGCTCTTGCCACTATTGCCTCCACTACAGCTCCCGCGGCTACCGCTGCCACCACTGGAGCCACTGTTGCTTCCGCTGATGCCGATGCCGCCGCAGCCATCGCTGCCGCCGCTTTCGCTGCTACTACAACTGATAATAGGCTTTTACATACATATAATAGGCTAAAACTCTACCCAAAAAATTTGGAGACACAAATATTTTCATATATATATATATATATATATATAGTTATTATAGACATGAACAGACACAAATTAAAGTTGATTGTCATATAGCTTAAACTAAAATTTAATTAATTAATTTAATATTTTTTGATTTAATTTAATAAAAAATATAAACTATATATGAAAATTTTAAATTAAACAAAAAAAATTCATTGAATAACTTATTCTAATACAATATTTTAAATAACTAAAAAAATAACAAAAATTATATTACACCTTATTAATCAATATATCTACCGACTGAGCATAAAGTATAATTTATCAATGCATTGACATTGTTTTCTCTCACTCTGCTCCTCTGATCACCAACTTTCCATTGTGAAAAAACTGTCCAAGTCACGGTGCTTCATGTCAGTTAAAAAATCCATTCACTTATTTAAGCTTCATATGGAAAACCATGCGGTACCACATATGTAAAATTTAAACCACTAACTTAAATCAAAATAAATTAAAAAAACTATGTTTTGATAAATATATATTACTGCGGCAAAAATGTACATATATACTAGCATTTCACTCGTACATATATTACTATAGTATTTGTACACATAAATTCCAGTATTATGCATACATATATACCGATTACATATATACTCAGTATATATGTACATAAAATACTACAGAATTTTACGTACACATATACTGACTATATACATATGTATATTCTACATTTGTTTTCGTTCCTATTACTCCCACTGCCACTACCGCCCTTGCCTCCCCTACCGCTCGCTGCTGCTCTTGCCGCTATTGCCACCGCCACTGTGGTTGCTGCTACCGCTGCTACCTCCACTATCACCGCTACCACTACCGGTGCTGCCGGTCCTACTGGTCCTGCCTTTCCTACCGTTGCTACTGCTATTGCCTCCACCGCAGCCACTGCCATTGCTACTACTGCTGCCTCCGCAGCTGCTGCTATCGCTGATGCTGCTGCTTCCTCCAATGCCTTTGCGATAATCGTTGTCACTGCTACCGCATCTACCACCACTACTGACACCGCCACTACAGCTGCCACTATCACCGTTGCCACTTCTAGCACCACTACCGCCAGTATCGTCACTATCACTGCTACCGCCACTACAGTGACTACCACTACTGATAATAGGCTTTTACTTACCTATAATAGGATAAAACTCTACCCAAATAATTTGGAGAAATACAAATATATTCAAAGATATATAAATATAGTTATTATAGACATCAACAAACAAAAATTACAGTTGATTATCTTACAGTTTCAACAAAAATGTAATTAAATAATTTAATATTTTTAAATTAAATTTAATAAAAACAGAAACTATAAATGAAAATTTTAAAATAAACAAAAAAAAATTATTTAATAACTTATTCTAATATAATATTTTAAATAACTAAAACAAAAAAAATAATAAAAATTATATTACATCTTATTAATCAATGTATCTATCGACTCTGCATAAAGTATAATCTATCAATGCATTGACATTGCTTTCTCTCCCTTTGATCATCTGATCACCAACTTTCTGCTAAAAAAATATTGTACGGGTTATGGTGTATCATGTTTGTTGAAATATGTCTTCACTTATACAAGCTTTGAATGGGAAACAATGTCGTACCATATCTGTATGAAATTTAAACCACCAAATCAAATTAAATAAAAAAAACTTTATTTTGATAAATATATATTACTGCAGTAAATATGTACATATATACTAACATCTCACTCGTACATATATTACTTCAGTATATGTACATATAAACTATAGCATTTTGCATACATATATAATGAGTACATATATATACTTAGTATATATGTACATAAAATATTGTAGTATTATACGTATGTATATAGTGACTATATACGTACGTACATACCACATTTGTTGTCGTTGCTCCTACTCCCTATACCACTGCCACTCTTGCCGCTACTGTCACTGCCGCTGCCACTACCGCTGTCATTGTCGCTGCCACAACCTCTACCACTACCGATGCCACTACCACTGCCACTATCACTACTGCAGATGTTGTCACTGCTACCCCGCCACCACCACCATCGTCACGGCTTCCGTTGATGCCGGTGCTGTCGCTGCTATCGCTGCTGCCACTAATTTTGCTGATGCCACTAATTTCGCTGATGCCACTACTACCGCTGATGCCACCGCTACCGCCGTTGCTGCCATTGCTGCTGCTGCTGCTGCCACTGATCTTGCCTCTGCCACTACTACCAGTGTTGCCGGTGATGCCGCTGCTACCACTACTGCCGGTGATGTCGCTGCTGCCGGTGTTGCCGATGACACCGCTGCTACCGGCCCTATCACCGATGCTACTACTGTCATTGCTGTCGCCACTGTCGCTTCCGCTGCCACTTCTACCACCACCAATGTTGTCGCTTCCATCACTGCCACTACTTAAAATAGCCTTTTACATACCTATAATAGGCTAAAATTCTACCCAAAAAATTTAGAGACACAAAAACATATTCACATATATATATATAAAAATATTATAGACATGAACAAACACAAATTAAAGTTAATTGTCATACAGCTTTAATAAAAATCCAAAAGTTGTCCAGCAATTATGTTTAGAAATAAAGAGAGTGCAAAAATATAATGTTTTTAGAATAATAAAGATTAATTAAGCTAGACCTTTTTTTAATAAAGCTGAAATCGTTAATATGAGACCCATGCATTGGAAGGACCATGGTAATGTCTGGATGCTTTGAATCTAGATTTTTTCTTTTATCTCACATAATGTGTCCTGTAAAGATTCATAATTTAGTTAATCAAAAAAGGCATGAACAAAACCAGAATAAAAAAATTGAAACCTGCTAAAAAATATCATAATTATTTGCTACGCATAGACAAAAATAAATAACAGTTCAGAAATAATTCTCATACTCAATCATCCTTATAATTTGTAGGGAATGCTAGCCTCTCATGTGAGGATTCGCAGCTGGATCTCAGAATGTTATCTGTTGCGCCAATGCTGCTAATAGTGACTCCAAATAGGACATCTACTGTTGCATTACATTTTTAATTTCTTTAATTTCTTGCATTTCTTCCATCAAATTAGTTATCTACCCATCCTTCTTTTTCATTTCGGTCTCCATATATATAATATGTTCATTTGTTTCCAATGCTTGTTGTTTGACTACCTCATCCACCATTTCTAAGATAGATGAATTAGATGTATGACTACTACAACAAAATACCACTCCTTTAGAGCTGATTCCATATACTCGCTGCAACTTTCGACCTATTATTTTCTCCAAATAAAAAGAATCATAGTCAATTGGTTGAAGGTCCATAGAACCCTCAACTTGTTGATGAGCAGCTGTCACACATTCCTCCTTTAGGTCTTGAGATAAAATAGAGAAAAAAACTATTCTAGATTTACAAAAAATAAAATAAATATTTTGCATTCAAAATAATTTTCATAATGTACTGTAGTTTTATAAAATCTAATTAATATAATAATTTCTTATAGCAATCATCTAATACTTGTTGTCAACATACTGACCATCCACTTTCTTCACATGTATCTTCCTGAAAATTTCATAAAAATTTGGATCTCGACCCAATTCTCTAGCCTAAAATATGTTTTTATTAAGTCATAAAAAAACAAATAATAAAAAAATTTAACAAAATTAATAAAACCATTCAGAGATTTTATTTATTGGACTATTAGGACAAACACTAAATATAGAAATGTTTAGAATTTTAAATTTGTACCAAATCTCGAGAGTGCTCAATGCTCGACTTTGAACCTCTAGTGTGTCGACAGATTTCTGTACCTAGTCTAGCTACCTCACTTCATAAATTTTTACTGGCAATATCTGATTTTTTCTTCACATCTGGCTCCTCCCAATAATTAAGCCACTCGGGCCAGTCTTCCTCGGATATAAAATCAGTCATTTCTTTCATTTTATTTAATTTATGAACAAAATCAGAATACCATTGAGTAGATTTGATCTTTCATAATGACTTTATCTTTCCATCAAATTTGAGTGCCCATGTGCACTGATTCTATAAATAGAAAAAGTACAAAATAATTTATATTAACAACAAGAACATAATTATTTACTATTTGAATTATAACCAACATAAAAGTTAAGTAATTAGATAATTATTTTTCAATTCTTTTGTTTTGTTATTTTTACCTAAAAGTCATTAAAATATGACTGTTTTGTCGATTTATAAACTTTCTTCCAGGAGAAAGCTTTAGAATCAGCTATTTTCTTGAAAGCCTTTGTAATTTTTGCGAACACTTGTGAGATGGAATAAAACTGTACAAATAAATAAATAACATAGAAAACAAGCAAATCATAACAATATAAAAAAAACCACTGCCAGTAATATCAAAAAAAATTTTTTAGTCATTTTTAGATATTTCTTTTACCTCTCATCCACAATCTCAATTTATAACTTTACACTGATTGCAGAGGAAGGCTCAACATTTGATGATGTTGTTGGTATTGTAAATGAGGGAACAATCGGTGTAAAATGTGGTGTAGAAGATAAAGATAGATCAAAAGTTTGTGCAAGAAGCACAATGGATGGTAAGCTTACATCTGATAAAGGTAATAGTAGAGGTCTCAATGATGGTGATGGTGATAGAAATGGAGATGGTGATTGTGATGTTGAAGTCTAGATATGGTGGCTATTAGATGGTACTGATTTTGCAACATGATGTAACATACTAGATGAATTTGGTTTATTTCTATGTCCACGCCCACCTCCACCATGGCCACGTCCTTTAGGCATCATCTACTATACAAAATAAAACATATAACAAAAAATAGGGATATGATGAACAAGCATGGATTTTCGAATAAAACACACTGATAGATTTCAATAAAATATATAAAGTCTTTGATAGTTAAAATTTATAATAAAATTATAACAATTTAATTATCAGCATCACTATCATCCTCTAGTGGATCTTCTAATATTTCGTTTGATTCCGATAAAAGTTCAAACTCATCTTCAGATAGAAATTGATCATCTTCAATTTCTATTGTGTCACCATTTGAATCACATAAATTTTCTGGATCTTCATCGACCTTCACAGGCTCAAAATTAATTATGTCATCTTCTTAGATTGCTAGTGGAATTTCTAAGTCTGCACTTCTTTGTTGCGATGTTGGTAACTCAAATTTTGATTAAGCTTTGATTTTGAAAATCACCCACCAATCTCTTTTATCACGAGATAAACTCGAATATGTACAATAATATACATGAGTAGCTTGAACTGCCATAATAAATGGCTCATATCGATTATATTGGTGTTTATGGTTAACATCCACTAGTTTATAATCCGAATGAATCTTTGAGCCCACATTTCGTGTATGATCAAACCACTCGCATTTAAATAATACAATCCTATTATTTTTGAGTCCAGGATACTCCAACTCAATAACTTCTTTGAGTTGACCATAATAATCAATCTCATCTGCACTATAACATGAGCCTTTAATGCATACGCCACTATTCATTATTATATTAGAAGAACTGTACCCGATTGTGTGAAACTTATATCCATTAACAAAATACCCAGGATAGGTTGTCACATATCTAAACGGGCCTTTACTTAGATTCTGAATGAAAATATTTGAATCTCCATTTGGTGTTCAATTGCATGTGACATAAATTAAAAAAATGATATTAACAAATAAAAGATAGTAATAAATTAAATAATTCAAAAATAAAAAATTTAATTATACTCACATAATTTTTTTAACCAATTCGCAAATTTAGTTTCTAGCATATAATCGACATTATTGCTGGAAATTACTGAATGTCTATATTTTAATTGTTCAACATAAATACTGCACAATTATAAAATGAGAGAAAAAATGTAAATCAATTTTTAATAATTACTATTAAAGATAAAATTAAACTATGATTAAACCTGCAGCCATTTTGGGCATATACTAATATATGGTGCACCCTCCTCACAATTAAGTAAAATATAGCTTCAGGTTACTTTGTACTCTTCATCTGTCATGCATCTTTTCATTGCTCTTCCAAATGTTTTTCCAATGTACTTGAAGATAGATAGTTTGTCCATAGAATCATCTTCTACCATCACATGACGTTCATAATTCTGTGACACATTTCTATTCTTTGTATTGACATGATCTCAAACTAATAAGAACAAAATAATGATGCTTCTTCTACTAAATATGCATTGCAAATTGAACCTTCAACTTTTACCTTGTTTCTAACATTCAATATCAATTTAAGAAGAGACCTACATCCATAATGTTAGGTTTCAATTAGATTAAATTACAATAATACTTAAAGTACTAAATAATAAAACACATCAAATTATATGTATTTACCCTTCAAAAAGATACATCCACATGAATTGTACTGGCCCTGTAATCCTTGCTTCATATGCCAAATGGACCAACAAATGCTCCATCGAGTCAAAAAAACTAAGAGTGAATATCCATTCAAGCTTACAAATAAAAAGTGGAATGTCATTCTCCAGCCTCACCATGTCATCTATTTTGAATGTGGTTGGAGTTAGCTGTTTGAAAAACGAACTAAGTTTTGTAAGGACCTTCCAAACACTTAGTGGAAGTAATTCATGAAATGCAATTGGTATTAATCTATGCATAAATAGATGATAGTCATGACTTTTCATTCCAAATAACTTAAGATTCTTCATATCCATGCATCTACCCATATTTGACACATATCCATCAGAAAATTTCAAATTTTAAAGACATTCACATAATATCTGTCTTGCCTTCTTATCAAATGTGTAGCAAGCTTTAGAAAATTTTCATGTTTCCTCATTCAGTTTCAATTTAGGACACCGACAGTAATCATTCATCTCTTGTCTTGATTTTAAAGTATCTTTTGTTTTTGCATCTACATTAAGGACAGTGTTGAAAACACTGTCAAAATATTTTTTCAATATGCATTACATCTAAGTTATGACAAATTAAATTGGACTTCCAATAGGGCAATTCCCAAAATATACTATGTTTCCTCCAGCCAAATAATTTGCCCCCTGGTCCATTACTTCTAGTAGCTTCCTTTTCAGTTACCTTCTTCAAACCCAAACTCTGAATCTCTATCATAATATCATCTCCTGAACGAACTGCTAGTGCAACTGTCATCACAATTTTTTTTTTGAAATGTAGTTCTATTTCTTTGAAATGGATGATTCATAGGCAGAAACTTACGATGGTTATCAAATCATGACTTTTTACCACTAAATTTGAGGGTAAATACATGTATAAATATAGTTAAACTTTATTTATACATGCAGGTATATATATTTATTTATATAATTTTATATATCTATACCTATAGTTATGTTTAGGTATAGATATATTAAAATACATTTTTGAATACTAATATATACAAATGTATATTAAATATCAGTTGTAAATTATATATTTAAATGTAGTTATGTATAAAGTTTTTATAGTAATACATATAATAAGATACAATTATTTATAGTTATATGTTATTATACATATAGTATATATAACTATAAATATTTTTATATAGTTAAACATATAGTTATATATAGATATATTCAATACAAATAGTTATACATATATATATAAAGTTATAAATACATATATAGATTTACATATATGTATACATACTTACAAATATAGTTATATTCAATTAATATAGTGTTATAAAGGTATATAATTATTTATATATAATTATACAAATATTTATATATAGTCATACAACTTCAATAGATATCTAAAATATGACCAGCAATGATGTTTAGAGAGAGAGAGAGAGAAGAAATACTTTATCTCTACCATTTTCCACATGAGCAGGAAGTTACGTTGAAAGGCCATTTACTACTACTTCTATAGTGAAGAGATGTTCGGATTATTATTACCATGCAATTTGTTTTTAAAAATATTATCCTTGATAGTAATTATGTACAAAAAAGTTTGGTTCATATATTTTATACTATCTTAGCTTGAGTATCCATGACACATTGCTATATGTTGATCTTATTATATCAGTATGAAATCATTATTTTAATATTACTATACTTGATTCAACAAGTCCACTCATCACTAACACAAGAAAGATCATAAGGAATCACACACTATGAGACATCTATTGAAGGAATATTGAAATTATTAGAAATATAAGTGTTTTATTTCAAGAAACATAAATATGAAGTTTTTATGTTTGGGATAATTTCGAGATAAATTTAATTAACAAAATGTTAGATACATGAAAAATATAAATCTTTATACACACACACACACACACCATAATAATCTTTGTTAAAGATAAGTGCAACCATAAGAATATAAATGAATCATGTAGGAAAATGACAATAAAGTCTATGAAAAAATTAATAAGAATAATTATTTTTATATCATATATTGACTTACAAGCTTATCACATGCTTACTTGCATGGATATCATGTGTTAGCATGTATGATTTCCATGTCTTGGCTTACATGAGTGATAAGTATTGATTATGTGCTTGCATTGTGTTCTCGTGCATTAATGCCAAGTGCTTGAAAGTGTGCTTGTTATATAATGTTGTGTATACCTGCCAAGAATTGACTTGACATGTGAAAGCTATGTGTTGGCTTACTAAATGTTGCATCAAAAATTAAAATACTTGGAATCTTGCCTATAAATAAATGTGATTTAGGGTTCCTAGCACACATCAACACATATCATGAGAATATTTTAAAGTGAATTGAGAAACTTTTGTTCAATTATTTTCAATTACATGTGTGAAAATTATTGAGTTTTCTAGAAGTTGGCAGAATAGTTCAAACTGGTTCAATCGAGTATAATCAGTTTAATTTAATTTGGCATGCTAAACTATTATTTTATTTATTTTATTTTATTTTATTTTATTTTATTTTTGAATTCAATCATTACTCATTTTTGAATATTTTTTGTAGATATCAAGTGTGCATACCTAAGTATGTATACTAGTTATGTTTAAGATATACATGCATATTGATGTAAACTATTTTTGTAGATATTAAGTCAACATACCTAACTATGTATACTAGTTATGTATAAGATACACATGCATATTGATGTATACTATTTTTGTAGATATTAAGTCGGCATACCTAAGTATGTATACTAGTTATGTGTAAAATACACATGCATATTGATGTATACTATTTTTGTAAATATCAAGTCAGAAAACCTAAGTATATATACTATTTATATATTGTTTTTGTATACGATCACCATCAAAAACCACACAATGAAAATGCATTATATCACAAATACATGATGCATGTATACTAATAAGTTTACATATGAAATCCAAGCATACCATGGTGATTAAAGAAGAAATTAGGAAACAAAAAAATAGAATAAAAATGCTTACTCTTCAATTAAGCAATCCAAGATAATCAATGAAGAATAAATGTATAAACATTCCTCAAATCAATACCAAATTAAAACTTAAACCTCGAATTAATTGTAGTTGAATCGGCATCGAGAGATATATTTCAGAATGTGGAGGAATTTGGTTCTTTTAGAGATACGTCAAGTCAAGAGAGAGAATGTATATTTTTAAAAAATATTAATATTTTTAATTCTTAAAACATTAAATAAACAATATATATATATATATAATACAAAATTACTCATTAATTTTATTTACTATCAGAATTTTTTCAACAAATTTAATGTGCATGTAGCAAGGTACAAATGAAAAACAACTACCTTACAATTTTTTATTATAATAGTAACTAAACAATAAATATATAAATAATAATAATAATAATGTTTTGCCTTAAAAAAATATCAAATAGGTACAAAATTAACAAACTTCATATAATAAGACATAAATGAAAAGATAATTTGTCTTCTAGCCACTCGCCTAAAAGTTATAAAATACTCTTAATGTTAAAAATTATATAAAAATTTATATTTATGGTTATAAATTTTTAAGAATTCATATTAATTTTAATGAAGATAATATGAAATAATTTTAAACACATAAAATTTCATATTATTTGATATCATTTATAATTTTTAAAATTCAAAAAATTACTTAAAGTGAGAAGATAATTATAAAAAGTAATATTTATTATTTTAATAAAAAACGTAATGTTAAAAGCTAATTGTAAAAATAGTACTCAATTATTTAATTTTTATAAATTTTACTAGGATTAAACATCTAAGTATTTATTTATAATTATTATTTTATTTTCTTTTAACTTTATTAGAAAAATTATATTTTTATTATATTTCAATATTTTTAAAATTTGTATTATTTATTTTTTAAAAAGTTTTCTATAATCATAAATTTTTTTAAATATTT
This sequence comes from Sapria himalayana, assembly GCA_029783825.1. Taxonomy (NCBI): domain Eukaryota; kingdom Viridiplantae; phylum Streptophyta; class Magnoliopsida; order Malpighiales; family Rafflesiaceae; genus Sapria; species Sapria himalayana. The sequence goes on from JAREIK010003484.1 coordinate 3,245,212, forward strand.
ATAATAATATTAATATTTACTATTTTATTCATCAATTCAGATATTTTTGAATATATTTTCTATTAAATCTTACAATGAATTAATTTACATTGAAAGTAGTAGAAATTTTAATCTATGTTAATTTAATTTATAAAATATCGAAAAAAATTTTATACTAATTGAATTAATTATTTAATGTTACTATAATTTAAATTATTTAGTTTCTTAATTAAAAATTTTAGAAAAATTTTTGTATAATTTTTTAAAAAACTATTACATCATAAAAATAGTTATTTTAGTCCTTATAAATATAATCTTTTTTTGAATTTTTATATATTTTAAATTAATTATTTATAATATCATTTTTTATGATTTTACTACGAGAATGTGTGTTTCAAGGATAGCTCATCTATAAACCAATAACATAAATTTAATAAACAAAATTAAATATAATATTAAAAATTATAATAAATAAAAAAAATTATATAATTAAATATTGGTTGGAGAAATAGCATCGCTAAATCCATAGCTAAATTATGGATTTTATAAGCTAGGGAAAATTCATCTCTATAATACGGATTTTATTAGCTCGAGAAAATCCATCCCTAAATTTCAAATGGAGATGATGATGAAATATTATTTAAAAATATATTCATAAAATTCTTTCCAAAGCAATATAATGTTGAATTGTGGATCTAGAGCCACCTATATGTGTGGAAAGACCAGTGCCAAGTCCTCCCTTTTATGTACGACAAATTTTAGTAGCTTGTTTATGTTTCTTTTCATATTCAGGAGTATTCCAATGTTGCTGCCAGCTTTCCCATATATCTTCTGGTATATTATCTTCCTTTTTCCCTTCGATTCGCATCTTGCACAACCAATCCCCATATTGCTTTCATGCCACCCTATAAAATGTTCTCTTGACTAATACATCATTTGAATCATCCTAGTTACATGCTTTCTGAAAATATATATATATATATATATATATATATATATATTTCAACAAATAAAATTGCATAACCACATACAATACTAGTAGCAATGTGATTTTGAAATAATACAATTTTAACAAGTTTAAATGATCTTAAACCATCTTTTCTTTTGTGAGCAGCACACGAACAAATTACAAGGGGCTGAAAATGTTAAAATATAAAGATGTAGTTACTCCTATTGCTACTAAAATCATTTGCTCTCTAATCTTAGACCAATAGATCAAAAAATAATCAAATATTTTAACTTTAAAAGCTAAAACATCATCATCCATCATAACTTTCAAAGAGAGAGTAGAATAATAAAGGGAAGCAATATGTTCTATTTCATGTTAATACCCCACTATAACCAATCTGAAAATAATAAAGAAAAAGGGAGCTAATCCAAATTAGATACTACACCATCATATCAAACATCTATAGAATCTCTTTTCTAACACTTATGTGATCTTATTAAGCATAACACAAGTTCAGCTCCTTAAAGCATTTAGGTTACCTTATCAAGAGATGTGTCTCTTTTTGTTTTTGTTTATAAAAATTTTACCATTTTATATCCTTCTATTGCCTATACCACCTATTGGCTTCTCAATATTTTATCAAATGAATACTACACCACCTATTGGCTACTTGCTTAATATTGTATCAAATGAAACTAAAGACTATTCACGTATATTTTAGAATGTGAATGGATTCTTAGTTGTTTAGAACTGAACTTACACAACATTATTTTAAGCTTAGCTACCAAAAACCAAAACAATTATAAATAATCAATTTTCAATGCCCATTAAATGATGAGGCAAGCAACATAAAGGCTGATAGCAGAGCAACCTAAAAAAAGTCACATTCAATTTACAACATCAACATACAAATAAGATCAAAGGGTCCATCACCATCAACATCCATTTATCCATGATAAATTAATGGACACATACATACACACATATTTAAATAAGACTCATATACCGTTGTCAAAAAACTATATATTTTTGTTAAAAAGTACAAGCATCAATTTTTTTTGTAGCCAGCAACAAGCAGTAATTTTTTTCAGCCAGCAACAAGTAGCATTTATTTGATAGGAGCAACAAGCAGAAGTGTTGTTAGCCATAATTAAATGCATAGGTCGAGTTAGAGTAGAGTAGAGGATTCTTGCTTTATCTATGATTCCAATTCATCAACAATTTATATGCATACATATATTGATAAAGATGTATTTTATGTAAATATAATCAATGTTTTGTTCTTATATTTAGGTGTATGCTTTCTTCCATGACCTATATATGGCAAATATATTTTCCAACCAACGTATTTTCTTCAATATTTTTTTCTTCTTCAGGTTTAATGCTAGAATAGATGAATAGAAGGGTAGTTTCTATCATACATAGGCTGATATGCATCTCAGTACTAAAACATTATATACAACTTTTATAGCTACAATTTTCCGGAACATTAATATGTTCTAGTTTATAATATCCATAACATTTGTTTTGTCATAATTAATTTGGTTCAATAAAGGTGAGTTCAATAAGTAGCCTCATTAATTGATAGCTTACTTATTGAATCAGACATCGATCCCTCAAGTGTCCTCACCCTTTTTTCCCTTTTTTACCATTTGGACTAGAAATAATATATATCCCTCCTTTTAAAATGATCTAATCTAAATTATTATCCACATTGATGTAAAATTTCTTACTAAATTTATCTTATAAATTAAATACCAAAAACACATGGTAATTGAGTTTTTTTTACTGATATCTACCTACTAATTGGAACTTTTTTTGTGGACCAAAGAAGCTGTAACATCACCATATCTTGCTACTATTTGAACATAAGGTCCCACAAAAAGCACCTGTAACTTAGCCCTTAGCATATACATTAAAATACATGATCAAACCAAAAACATAACAAATTTTCACACCAACTAGCCACGGAAAGCAACTTCCAACATATACAAATCATACTCTACCCTAAATGAAATCCTATCCGAAGCAACAAGTTTCTCACAAAATATAGAACAAGAAGTTTCTAGAAAAAGTTTTGGTAGCTACAGGAATGATGGCAGCTAAATGTTGCTGCCAAACATCTCTTTAAAAAGGAAAAAAAAGCTATCATAATGAACCCAATCTAACAAAGATATTCCGAATAAAAAGGAAGACTTTAAGAATACAAAAAAGTTGTAATTAATTAAACAAAAGTTTCATTGTTACAGCAATACCAACATAACATTGGCTGCAAAAAACAAAAAAAAAATTCATCATCATCAAACACGTACACTTTCACCACATTTGAAAGGTGAATCATATACATGCAACAACCCAACAAAATAGCTGTTAGTTTACATAAATACATTAAAAGAATCTTGTCAAGTATGCAATGGTAACAAGTGAACAAGTACATATGAAATACCTTAAATTCGTCCCAATAGAACTCCTTAGTATTGGTAGGCACCAACCTTCATGTTGTACCCTCCTTTTCTAGTCTATGCTTGAAAATCTTCGTAATGTCTATTGAAGCACTTGAAAGAAATCTATTCTAAAAATTACAAAAGAATAATAAATGATAAATCTCATATGAAAATAAATTGTATATAAACCAACCAAAAAACAATAAGTTGCATAATAAACATTTCAAGCATACGTGGTCTCCCTATCAACTGTTTGTATATTCTTTTTTTATGTGATACCACATGTGGTTGATGACCTAGCTAGTGCTGATGTGGTTGAAGACTCCAGATTCTTCTTTGAGGCAAGTGGTGGTAAGTTCTCCACATTGAAGGATAGGTGTCAAACCTAAAGCTGACGGGGCAGTGCTTGTAGGTAGGACGGCTGGTGCAGATAGTTCAGTTGCCCCTCGACCTCCAGGATTAACTCTGCTCCTTGCTGAATGGCCACCTCTCAGACCTTCAATAAACATAATTACAAAATAAAACATTTATAATGAACATGCCTACTGTGGGTACATACATATGCAAGAAAAAAATACTAGTAATTGAAAACAATATTATAAATATATCCATAAGGTCAAAATAATATAAAGGCTTTAATCTTCAATATTGTCACATTATTATCATCATCATCATCTATTTTTTCATATTCTTCATCCGACTCTATTTCTAGTTCCACCTCCTCATTTTATTGAAGTTCTATATCCTAAATATTTACAAAAGGACAACTATGATCAACTAATGATTTAAGTTCTTTGTCTGCTAAAATATCAATATAATGCATTTTGATGACATCTTCTTGAAATGCTCCTGGATTTAATAGCAAAATATTTGATGTCTCGGCTAGTTCCATGACCCCTTGAACTTTTATCTTGCAAACAACCCACCAATTACACATGTTTTTTCTTGTGCTTGGATAAGATGCATAATAGACCTGCATTGCTGGCTCCACAAGAATAAATGGTTCATATCTATTGAATCTTCTTGTGTGGTTCACATCAACAAGCTTATACTCAGGGCGACTTCTTGTACCTATACTTGGTGTCAGATCAAATCACTGACAATCGAATAATATGACTCTTTTTCATAGTAATGCAGGGTATTTCAACTGTAAAACCTCCATTAGTTGACCATAAAAATTCCAATTCTATTGCACTAAAATTAGAACCCTTTATGCACACTCCACTATTCATGGTTGCTTTATTTGATCCATGTCTCAGTGTGTGAAACTTATATCCATTCACATAATAAATAGGAAACACGTTAACACTTCATAAAGATCCTTTTGCAAGGTCCTTTATGAATTGGCTGGAGATATTCAAAATCGGATCATGAGCCCATAGAAAAATTGAAAGTTATAAAAATTATGGGTAACTAAATCCAACAATATATATATATATAGTTGAATTTTTATTACTCATTTGTGCCTCAAACCAAGATGAAAAGTCTTTATCAAGTTTAGCATCAACTACGGCTTCTTCAACATATGGTTGATGTTCTCTTAATCTAGCAACAAATAATCTATGGCAAATGACCATTATTTTCAGCAAATACATAATCAATTTTGCATATATAAATTATTTTTCAACCATTCACACATCTTGTATGTTCGAGGCATACCCGTCAAGAAATCAAAGTTCTTTCAACCATTCACACAATTTTTTTCCCTAACTTATCCAAAGTATAAGTAGCTTTTGGATATTTACCTGTGCTCTCATTTTGGTGCAACTCTACTCGTCGACAAAACTCTTTTATTCCAGCCCTAGACTTTGCATTGTCTTTTGTTTTTTTTTCAACATTCATAACAATATTGAAGACATTATCAAAGACATTTTTTTCAATATGCATGACATCTAGATTATGTCAAATGAGGTTTGTACTCCAATAAGGTAAATCCCAAAAGATGCTTCTTTTCTTCCATCCACATTCGTAACTCTTGAAAATATAAGCATTCGTGGACTCAGCATCAGTTTCTATCACTTTCTTCAACCCTAATTGCTCAATTTGCACTAATATTTCTGCTCCTAATCGGAATGTGGTGCAACTTTTCCCACTGTAAAATTTTTATTCCTTCGAAATTTTTACCCTTCAAAAAAAAATTTTTATTCCTTCGAAATTGATGATGTCTTGGTAAGAACTTATGATGATTGTCAAACCATGATGTCTTGCCTCCTTTGCTCAATGTAAATGCATATTAATCTTCATGTAATGAGGACAAGCAAGCTTCCCTGTAGTACTCCATCCCGACAACATTGAGTATACGGGAAAATCACTAATTTTCCACATTAGAGCAGCCTTCATTTGAAAATTCTACTTCCTAGAAATGTCATATGTACATACCCCAACCTCCCACAATGTTTTCAACTCTACAATTAAAGGTTGTAAAAAAACATCCAACTTTCCCTTTGGATTCTTTGGCCCTGGCACAAATATAGATAAAAACATATATTAATCTTTAATGCACATCCATGAGGGCAAATTGTATGGCATCAATATAACTAGCTATGAAGAATATTATTGTCCAGATTGACCAAATGGATTAAAGCCATCAGTGGAAAGACCCAGTCGAATATTTTGACTTACAGCTGCAAAATCAGGATGAGTTTGATTGAAATATTTCCAAGCTTTAGAGTCCAAACAATGATGCATAACACCATCTTCAGACTCATGCTCAGCAATCAACCTCATTTCTTTAGCTGAGCCATTAGATGCAAACAATCTCTATAATCGAGGAGCCAAGGGAAAGTAGTACATTTTTTTATAAGGAACATTTGTTTTCTGCTTACGATCATGCATTGGTCTCCTGAAATGGGAATGGTGACAAAACTTGCAACTTGCAAGTTCACTATCTTCACCTCTGTATATCATGCAATCATTAATGCAATGATGAATCTTTTCTACTAGTAGACCCAAACCTTGAACTAATTTTATGGTGCTGTAGAAGCTATCAATCATTACATTGTCCGATGGTAGTAACTTTGATATCAATTGAAAAATATCATCATAAGCACATTCAGATAAATGGTGTTTAGATTTAATGTTCAATCACAATAGCAGATAACTTTGAATGATATCTATTACTAGGCCAGATCTCCTAATCAGTTGCATTATGCATTTGAAATAATTTTGCAACTATTGTTTCGGGTCCTCTTCAATAACATTAGGATTAAAGGAAGGGCAGCAACATCAATTAGAATTGTATCAAAAGCATTGTATGGTTGAGGATTGACAAATCCTAAGTCTATGACTTCATTGAAATTGACATCGAGTTCCCCAGTATCTTACTCGATAGGCTTACCATCTAGATGCTAATTATAATATTCACGGACAAATCCATACTGTGCTAGATGATATCTCATAGTATCCACCTCTTGAAAATTTTAAATCTGACACTTATGATGATCGCATGGACCCTAAATCCAACTCTGGTGCATCAATTCTGAGTGACTCAAGGAAAAATTAATGAATCCCTCGATGTCCATTTCGAACTCCATAGTAAAAGCACCATCTTTCATTCGATAATCAATCCACTATCGATTTGGTCTTATTTTCTCTAATGTCTATATGTAGTCCTATCTTTATGCCTACACTAATTCAAGAATCCAACCATAAAATTTTTCAGCTATATATAAAAATAAATGGAAGAAAATGTTTGCTTGCAACCTTATAAAATAATTAAAATATAACATATATGTAAAACAAACAATAACCTGATTAAAAAAATATAATCTAATAAGCTTTAGAAGAACAAATCAGTAAACTTTGTATGGTTGAACCTTTAACAACTTATAACCTGATTTTGAATTCAAGATATATAATATAACTTCATTTTGTAATCATACATACATATTAACCTGATTTCAACATGTCATATTAATACAGATAAATTTTCCATTGATACAATGGTGTAGTTTAATTTTTAGTTCATGTAGTAAAAACATAAATGAAATACTTTGATGCATGCAACTAATTGTCAAAAGCTAAACACATAAACTAGTCACGATGTATCAATGCTAACTTCAATCGAGGGTTCTATCCATGAAAGCCCTTCCTCTCAATAATTAATTAAGCTACATGATGGAGAGAAAAATCAGTTTGATAATGTTTTTGACCTAATACTGAGGCAGAAGATTTAAAAAGAAGAACAACAAACCAGCAAAATAAAATCATCAACCAGGTCAGGGTTAGACATCAACGATTCTGGTAACGACCCAAATTGGTGCTATGATTTCAGTTAGCGCTGGAGTTTTTGCAAGCAAAACACAAGACCTGAGCAAATAGAAGAAAATGAGGGTGGTGCTGCTAGTGGAGGTGATTGAAGATGATGGTGATGGATGGCGGCGAGGCGATGATGGTTGGCAGTTATGGGTAGCAATTACATTAAATATGAATGACTTGGGGAATTTAGGCTACTATCTAAAAAAACTGAAGAGAATAAGATTCAAAGTTTAGTTTAAAGTGACATAGAAGATTTCAAAAAAAAAATAAAATAAAGTGATTTAGGGAAGCTCAAAATGATGAAGTTTTGGATCTAAAATAAAAAGGGCATTGTTTTGGAAAAAGTAATGATACCAAAGTTATATTAAAAATATAAATATGGTCTATGGCATGCTGTATAATTATTTCCATTTATATTTTGTAAATAGAAATAATATGGTCTATAGAAAAATTTTACATTTTGTAATAAAGATTTATTTTTTAGTAATACTTTTATATTTATTTTATATATGTTTTATTGTTATTATTTTCATATTTATTATATTATATAATTATTATTTTATAAATAATTGTTTCACAAAAAAAAATAATTACTAACTATTATAATACATTACACAAAAGTTAGCATAAATTTACTTCCATTGTTACAAAAACAAAGTTAACAACCAAAGTTTAAATGATTAAATCAATATAAAATATTTTTAAATTCATTTAATTAAAGTTCCGTTAATTGTACGGAAAAAATTATAAACATATGAGAAAAAAAATATTAATACATAAACTAAAATATTTTAAAATTATTAATTAACTGAAAATTTTATCATGCTATTCTTGAATCAAAGCAATATTCATAAAAATATAAATAACTAAACATTTGCTAAATTTAGTGATGGAAATAAAATTTAGTCACAAATTTAGGGAAGGAACCAAATTCCATCGCTAAATTAGCGATGGAACTAAGAATCCATCACTATTCCAAACATAATTTTGTTAGCTAAAATTCTAAAAGTTTCTTAGGGACGGAACTGATAATCCATAGATAATATTGATATAAAGATAGACTAATAGATAGATAGAAACACAGATAGATAGACGGATTGATATAATGATTGATAGAAATATTGATTAAAAAATTGATAGACAGATTGATAGAGATATTGATAGATAGATTGATAGTCATATAGATAGATTGATTGATAGATATACAGATAGAGAGATAGAAAGATAAATAGATAGAGACAAAAAGAGATCGACAGGTTATTAGAAAGATAAATTGATAGATAGATAGACATATAGATAGATAGATAGATTGATTGATTGATTGATTGAAAGATATATAGATAGATAGAGATATAGATATATAGATATTTAGACAGATTAGATAGCCAGGTAGATAGAAACAAAGATAATTACATAGATAGATAGATAGATAGACAGATAGATACATAGATAGATAGACAGATAGATACATAGATAGATAGACAAATAGATAGGTAGAAATATTTATAGATATATAGATAGATAGATAGATAGACAATTAGATTGATAGATATAAAGACATATAGATAATTAGATAGATAGATAGATAGATAAAGAGATAGATATATAGATAGATTGATAAATAGAAAGTCAAATAGAAAGACAGATAGACAAATAGATAGACAGATAGATAGTTAGATAAATAGACAAAAAGATAGATAGATATAGATAGAGAGATAGATAGAAAAATAGATAGACATATAGATAGTTAGATAGATAGATAGATAAACAATTAAATAAACATACATACAGACAGACAGATAGATACATAGATATAAAAAAATTGACAAATAGATAGATAGATAAAAAGACAGAAAGATAGACAGATAAATAGAAAAATTAATTGAAATACAGACACACACACAGATATATAAATAGATATATAAATAGAAAGATAGATAGTGAAATACATAGACAGATAGATATATAGAAATATAGATATATAGATAGATAAATAAATAGATAGGTAGGTAGGTAGATATATAAATAGATAGATAGACAGAATGGCAAATAGATAGAAAAAAAGACTAATATACAGACAGATTGATAGATATATGGACAAACATACACTTAATTAGACAAACATATAAAAAGTTAGAAAAAAATAGATAGATACACAGATACATAGATCGATAAATAGTTGAAATAATAGAAAGATTGATAAATAGATTGATTGACAAATTGATAAGTAGATTGATAGACTAATAGATTAATTGATTTATAGAAAAATAGATAGATAGAAAAATAGAGAGATGGATTGATAGATTATTAGACAAAAATTAAACAAATATATAGATAAAAATATACATAGATACATAGATAAATAGAAAGAAAGAAAGAAAGAAAGAAAGACAGATAGATAATTAGAGAAATAGATCGACAGATAGGTAGGTAGATAGAAAGATAGATAGATAGAAAATATATAGACAGACATATAGATTGAAAATATAGACAAATAATTAGATAGAAAGATAGATATATATATATATATAGACATATAGATAGATAAATAGATAGATAGATAGATAGATAGACAGATAAAGATAGAGAGATAGATAAATAGATAGATTGATAGACATATAGATAGATAGATAAATATATAGATAACTATAAATATATAAAGATATATAGATAGACAGATAGATAGATAGAAAAATATATAGATAACTATAAATATATAAAGATATATAGATAGACAGATAGATAGAAAAATAGAAAGACAGATAGACAAGAGATAAATAGATAGACAAATATATAGATAGATAAATAGATAGACAGATAGATAAAAAGATATATATATATATATATATATATATATATATATATATATATATAGATTGATTGACACATATATAGATAGATATATAGATATATAGATAGATAGATAGAAAAACATATCGATACGCATAAAGATATACAAAATTATAAATAGACAAATAGAAAGACATACAGACAAACAGACATAGAGATAGATAGATAGAAAGAATGATAGATAGAAAGAATGATAGATAGATAGATAGATAAACAAATAAATAGGTAAATAGATAATTAGATAGATTGAAAGATAAAAAATAGACAGATGGTAAGACAAATAGATAGACATAGAGGCATATATATAGATATACACACATATAGATAGATAGATTGTTAGAAAGATATAAAAAATAAAGACAAATAAATAGATTGATTGATAGTTAGATTTTTATAAAGAGAGATAGATAGTTATTTAGGTAGATATATGCACGGATTGATAGAAAGATTGATAAATTTATTGATAAATAGATAGATAGATAGATAGATCGATCGATAGATTGATAATTAGACATATAAATAGACAATTAGATAGACATATTGATAGAAATATAGATAGATATATAGATAAACAAACAAATAGATAGATATATAGATAATTACATAGATAGTTAGACAGAATAATAGACAGACAGACGGATAGAAAGATTAATATTTAGATAGATTGAAAAATATATAGACAGACATATAGATAGATAGATAGATAGATATATAGATAGATAGATAGACAAAAAGACTGATAGATATACAAACAGATAGATAGACAGATTGATAGATATACAAATAAATAAATAGATAGAGAGACATGCAAAAAATATAGATAGATATATAGATTGATTGATATATTCAATCGTAGATTGATAGATAAATAGATCGATAGACAGATAATTAGATAGATAGATACAAAAATATATAGATAGATAGATATATAGATAGAAAAATAAATAGACAAATAGATGGATAGATAGATAGGTAGATAGATAGATAGATAAACAAACAAATAGAAAGACAGTAAGACTAACAGATAAATAGATAGAAAAATATATAGACAAACAGATAGATAGTTAGATTGACAAATTAAAAGATATATAGAAAGAAAGATAAATAAACAAATAAATAGTGATTTTGATAGATATATTTTTTGAAAGATAAATAGACACATAGATTTACAGATAGAAAGAATGATAGATAGATAGAATAGATTTATTAAAGAAACATAGTAAAATTGATTGATTCGTATATAGATAGATAGATTATTAGGCAGATAAATAAATAGTTAAATTGAAAGATAATTAGATAGATAAATAGATAGATAGAGAAATAGATAGATAGATAGATAGATAAACACAAATAGAAAGATAGATACATAGATAGACAGACAGACATATAGATAAATAGACAAATAGATAGACAGATAGGTAGATAAAAATTTAGACAAATAAATAGATTGATAGATAGATGGATAGTCAAATTCATACACACTTTTATAGATAGAATGATAGATAGATAGATTTATTAAGAGAAACATAGTAAAATTGATTGATTGGTATATAGATAGATAGATAGATAGATTATTAGGTAGATAAATAAATAGTTAAATAGAAAGATAATTAGATAGATAAATAGATAGATAAAGAAATAGATACATAGATAGATACACAAATAGAAAGATCGATACATAGATAGACAGACAGATAGATACATAGACAAATAGATAGACAAATAGGTAGATAAAAATTTAGACAAATAAATAGATTGATAGATAGATGGATAAATAGACATATATATATATATATAAAGATAGGTAGATAGATAGATGGACAGAAAGATAAGAATATAGATAAACAAATATATTGATTGTTAGATAGACTTATATATCAATAGATAGATACATAGATAATTACACAGATAGATAGACAAAAAATAGACAGACAAATAGATAGACAAATAGATAGATAGATAAATAGATAGATAAAGAGATATATAGACAAATTGATAGATAGATAGATAGACCAATATAGACAAATAGATATATAGATAGATATATAGATAGATGGAAAGATAGATAGGCAAATAGATTAATTTATAGATAGACATATAGATAGATAGACAGATAGAATGAAATACAATTGGATAGATAGATAAATAGTTAGAAATATAGATAGAGAAATATTTAATTTTAGATAGATAAACAAATAGATGGATAGATAGATAGATATAAAAATAGTCAAATATATAGATAGATGGATAGATAGATTAACATAAGATAAATAGTAGATAGATAGATAGATAGATAGAAAGAATGACAGATAGATATAGAGATAGATAGACATATAGACAGACATATTGATATAGAGATAGATAGAAAGTTAGAAAAATACTTAGATAGACAGACAATTAGATTGACTGATTTATAGAATGATTGATACAAAGATATATAGATAAATAGAAAGATAGATGGATAGACATATAGATATAATGAAAGATAAACACATAGATAGATAGTTAGATAAATAGATAAATAGGTAGATACACCGACCAATAGATAGACTGATAGATACTTAGATTGATACAAAAATAGATAGATAGACAGATAGATAAATAAATATATAGAAATATAAATAGAAAGATAGTTAGATAGATAGATAGATAGACAGATTGATAGATAAAACTATAGACAATTAGATAGAGACATAGATAGACTAATAGATAAATAGGTAGATAGATAGATATATACACAGACAGATAAATAGACAAATTTATAAACAAATAGATAGATAGACACATAGAAAGAAAGACAGACAGATAGATAAATTACAGATAGATAGATATATAGATATAAAGATATATAGATTGATAGACATATAGATAGATGAATTATTAAATAGATATATAAATAGATAAATAAATTGATAGATTGATTGATATATTGATAAATAGAAATATAGACAGATAGATAGATAGATATAAATATAGGCAAATAGATAGATAGATAGATTGAGAGACATATAATCGATAAAATTAATATATATATTCAGAGATAGCTTGATAGATAGATTGATAGATTGTTTGATTGATAGATTGATATACAAATTGATTGATAGATAGATAGGCAGGTAGATAAACATTTAGATAGATAGATAGATAGACAAATAGATAGATAGATAAAAAGATAGATTGATATATATAAACATATATTAAAACAAATAAATAAATAAATACATAGATAATTAGATTACTAGATAGATAGATTATTAAATAGATAGATTTACAAATAGTTAGACAAAAAGATAGATATCTAGATATAATGATAGATAATACATTAACAAATAGATAGATAGATAGATAGATAGATATATAGATAGATAGATATATAGATAGACTGATGGATATATTGATTGATTGAAAGATAGACAGATAGATAAACAGTTAGATAGAGAGAGAGTGAGAGAGATAGATAGATAGATATATAAAGAGATAGATATACACAGAGATAAAAATATAGATAAATAGATATACACATAGATATATAGATAGATTACACAAAATATAGATAGAAAGATAGACAGATAAATAAACATATAGGTATACATATAAAAGACATATAGATAGACAAATATATAAAAAGATAGACAGGCAGATATATAGAGAGCAAAATATATAGATAGACATATAGATTGATAGATCTATAAACAAATAGATAGACAAATAGATAGAGAGATAAATAGATAAATTGATAGGTAGATAGACAAATAGATAGAGAGATAAATAGATAAATTGATAGGTAGATAGACTTATAGATAGATAGATAGAAAGATAGGTAGACAGATAGATTGAGATATAGATATATAGATAAATAGATAGATAGATAGACACACATATAGAAATATATAAATTAAAAAAGATTGATTGATAGATAGATAGACAGATTGATAAATATATTTTTAGATATAAAGAAAGATAGATAGATAGATTGATTGATAGAAAGATTGATAGATGAATTGATAGAAAGATTGATATATAAATTGATAGATAGATTGATAGACAAATAGTTCAATTATAGATCGCTAGATAGATAGATAGATACAAAAATAATAAATTATAGATTGAGAGATTATAAGACAGATATATACATACATTGACAAATACATAGATAGATAGATAGAAAGATTTAAAGATAAATAGATAGATAGATAAACAAATAGATATATAGAAATATAGATGATAGATAGATAAAAGATAGATAGATAGATATATATATATATATATATGTATATATATATATATATATATATATGATAGACATACAGACAGACATATAGATAGATAGATATATAGATAGATTGATTGATTTATATATTTACATATAAATAGACAAATGATATATCAATTGATTAACATATAGATAAACAGACAGATAGTTTGATTGATAAAAAGATAGATAGATGGCTAGACATATAGATAGACATATATTTAGACAAATAGATAGATAGATAGATTAATAGACATATATATAGACAAATAGATAGACAAATAGATAGATATATTGCCACATAGATAGATAGACAAATAGATGGACAGACATACAAATAGATATATAGTCACACGAACAAACAGACAAATTGATAGATAGATATAAAGATTGATAGATTGATAGATTATTAAATAGATAAAAAGACAGATACATAGATAGAAATATAGAGAGATAGATAGATTAATTGAAAGATAGAGAAATAGAGATATAGATAGAAAGATAGACACACATAGATAGATAAATAGACAAATAGATTGACATATATATAGATAAAAATATTGATAAAGAGATGGATTAAAGATAGATAGAAAGATAGACTAATAGATAGATAGATAGATGGATATATTAGATAGATATATAGATATACAGATAGATTGATTGATAGATTGACATATAGATAGACAAATTGATAGACATATACATTGTCAGATAGATAAATAGATAGATAAACAGAATGATATACAGAAAGATAAATAGACTTATAGATTGATAAATAGAAATATAGATAGACATATGATAGATTAATAAATAGACATATATATAGACATAAAAATATACAACTAGATACACAGATAAATTGATAGAATGATATATAGATAATAGATTTATAAACAGACACATAGATAGTCAGATATATAGATAGTCAAAATGATATACAAAAAGAAAGATTGGTAGATAGATAGATAGATAGAAAAATTTATAGATAGATAGATAGATAGACTGACATATATAAAGATAGACTGATAGTCATATAGATAGATTTTCGGGTAGACAAACACAAAGATAGAAAGATATATAAAGATACACAAATAGATAGATAGATAAACAGATAGATATATAGATAGGCAGATAGATGGGCAAATAGATTGACTGATAGATAGATAAACAAATAGATATATAGATTAATAGATAGATAGATAGACAGACAGATTCAAATTCAAATAGATAGTCATATAGATAGATTATTTGAGATAAAAATTTAGAAAGATAGAAAGATAGATCGATATATAGAAATATTGGTAGAAAAATAGATGAGCAGATAGATAGGTAGATATAAAGTTAGACAAATGCTAGATATTTAGATAAATAATAGATAGATTGATAGACAGACATATATATAGATAGATAGCTAGATATATAAAGAATTAGATAGATAGATAGATAGATATATAGTTAGACATATAGATAGATAGATAATTAAATAGATATATAAACTGATTATAGATAGATAAATAGATTGACAGATTGATAAATAAATATATAGGTAGATAGATAGACAAATAGATAGACAAATAGATAGAGAGATATATAAATAGAATGATTATTTAGATAGATTGATAAATAGATTGATCTAAAGATTGATAGACATATTGAAAGACAAATTGATATATAATTTGATATAAACATGGATTGACAGATAGATAGATAGATAGATAGAAAATAGATAGATTGATAGGTAGATAATTATACAGATAGATTGATAGGTAGATAATTATACAGATAGATAGATAGTAAGATTATTAAACAGATAAATAGAATGATTATTTGACAGACATATTGACAAATAAATAGATAGAAAAATTTACATATAGATTGATAGTTAGAAGACTAATAGATACATAGATATTTCAAAAATACAAATAGATAGATAAATAGACAGATAAAATTACATATAGATAGACAAATAGAAAGATAGATAAATTGATTGCTTGATTGACAGACAAATAGATAGAATGTTGGATAGATAGATAGATTGACTAACATATAGAGAGATTGATAGATAGATAGATAGATAGAAAGATATATAGACACATAGACAGACAAATAGATACATAGATAGGAAGAGAGACAGATTGATATATAGATAGATAGATAGATATATAGATAGACAGATAGATTGATTAATAGATATATAAACATATAGATTGATAGATAGATAGACAGACCAACAGTTAGATAGATAGATAGATAGACATATCTATAAAGAGATAGACAGATAGATATATAGAAAGTATAAAAAATATATAGACACATATATAAATAGATAGATATACGGACAAATAGAAAGTAAGATAGATATATAGATGATAGTTAGAAATATATATATATATATAGATAGATTGATTGATTGATTGAAAGACGGATAGATCGATGGAAAGATACCTAGATGGATATATAGATTGATAGATAGATTTATAAATAGATTGATAGACATATTGAGAAATAGTATGATAGATATATAAAGAGATAGATCAATAGATAAATAGATATATAGATAGATAGATAGACATATAGATGGACATATAGATAGATAGATAGACAAATATATAGATAGAGAGATATCGAGAGTTATAGATATACAGATATAAAGATAGATAGATAACCATAAAGATAGACAAATAGATTAACAAATGGATAGATAAATAGATATACAAATATATATACAAATAGAATTATAGATAGATAGATCAAAAAAACCATATACAGAGAGATAAATAGATAGATAGACAAATATATAGAGAGATAGATATATTGATTGAAAGACAAATAGATAGACAAATAGATAGACAAATAGATAGAAAAATAGATAAACATATATATAGACAGATAGATTGAAATTTAGATAAAGATTTATAGATAGATAAATAGACATATAGATTGACAGAGAGATAGAAAAATATGTAAATAGATAGATTGATAATTAGACAAATAGTTAGATAGAAAGATAGACAGATAAATATACAAATAGATAGACATATAGATATATTGATAGTTAGACAATTCGATTGACAAATTAAAACTTAAATACATAGATAGATAAATAAATAGATTGGTAAATAGATCCATAAATAGTTAGATACATAGATAAATAGACAGATAGATGGTTAATATATAGAAATATTGATACACAAATTTATAGAGTGATAGTTTGATTGATTAATTGATAGATATAAAGATATAAAGATAGAAAGATAAAAAGATAGATAGATAGATTGATTGATTAATAGATAAATACATATGGAAAAAAATAGACATATGGATATATTGATAGATAGACAGATAAATAGACAAATAGATATAAAGATAGATAGGCAGAAAGATAGATGGATAGATAAAAAAATATATAAATAGGCAAATACATAGATAGATAGATAGATAAACACATAAATAGACACAAATAGATAGACATATTGATATATTGATAGATAGACTGATCAGTCTATCTATATATATATCAGTCTATATATATATAGACAGATTGATAGTTATATTAATAGATAGAGTGATAGACAGAGAGATAGACAGAAAGATAGATAGATATATTGATTGATTGATTGATAGATAAATAAATAGATAGATTGACAAATTAATAGATAGATTGATATATAGATTGATAGATAGACAAATTAATTTATAGATAAATAGATTGATTAATTGATTGATTGAAAGATTGATAGATATATCGATAGTTAGATAAATCAATAGATAGATAGAAAGTCAAATACATGGATAGATAAATAAATAGATTGTTAAATATATTTTTATAGATAGATAGATAAAAAATAAATAGATAATAGGTAGACTGATAGAAAGATTTATAAATATTTTTATAGAAAGATTTATACATAGATTTATTGACTGATAGTTACATTGATATATTGATTGATAGAAAGATAGAAAAATAGAAAGAGAGACAAATAGATAGATAGATATATTTGATTGATTGATAGACATATACATTGTCAAAAAATATATATATATACAAAGACAAATAGATATATTGATAGATAGACAATTGAATAGATAAATAGATAGATAGATAGATAGATATAGAGAAAGACAGACATACAGATAAATTGATAGATAGATGATAGATAGTTACATACATAGATAGATAGACATATTGATAGATAGATATATATATATATATATATATATTGATAGATAAACACATATATAGATAGATATATTAATAGATAACCAGCTATATAGATAGTTAGATAGATAGACAGATAGATATATAGATACGTAGATACATAGATAAAAAATTAAATAAAGATATAGATAAACATATAGACTAAGAAATAGATAGATAGACAGATAGATAAACAAATTAATAGATAAATTGATAGAAGGATTGATAGATTGATTGTATTATAGATTTATAGATAGATTGTTATATAGATTGAAAGATACATTGATAAACTAATTGATTAAAAAATTGATAGATAAATTTATAGACAGATAGATAGATCAATTGATAGGCTGATAGAAAGAAAAATTAATAGATAGATATTTAGTCAGATATTTAGACAGATAAATCAAAAGATTATTAAACATATAGATTGAAATATATATTTATAGATAGATAGATAGACATATAGATAGACAAATAGTTAGATAGATAAATTGATAGTTAGACAAATAGATATGCAGATAGAAAGATAGATAGAATGTCATATAAATAAAGAGATAGATAAAATGATAATTAGGTAGATAAACTAATAAATATTCAGATACATATATAGCAAGATAGATGCTCAATAGTTAGATAGACATATAGATAGTCTTATACATTAACAAATAGATAGATTGATTGATAGATAGATAGATAATCATATAGATAAAAATATAGCCAGATAGAATAATAGATATATTGACAGTTAGATAAAGAATTATATAAACAAATATAAACATAGATAGATAGACAAATATATACATAGATAAATAAACAAAAAATAGATAGAAAGATAGATAGAGAGATAGATAGACAAATAAATTGACAGAAAAATAAACAAGCCAAAAGATCGAGAGATTGATAGACAGACAGATAGATAGATAGATATATAGATAGTAAAATAGATATAATTACAAATAGATAGATAAAACTATAAATAGAGAGAGAATGATTGATTGGTAGATTGAATATTTTATAGATAAATAGATAGATAGATAGATAGATAAACATATTCATAGATAGATTGATTTATATATTTATACACAGATTGATAGACCTAGAAATATTAAAATTTATAGACAAATAGATATTTAAAAATATAGATAGATAGAAAGACAGATATAGATTGATAGATAAATAGATAGACAAATATATAAATAGATAGATAGACAAATAGATAAATAGATAGATAGACAAATATATAGATAGATAGAAAGATAGAAAGATAGATAGATAGATAGTCAGATAGACAAATAGATAGAAAGATGGATTGATAAATATATATATATATATATATAGACACAAAGAATGATAAACAGATAGACATAAAGATATATAGAAAAATATATACACAAATATATAGATACATAGACAAATAGTTAGATAAATAGATAGATAGATAGATAGATAGATAAAAATACAGATAGATAGAAAGAATGATGGAAAGATAAAATCATATAATGATAAATAAATAGATAGATAGATTGATTGATTGAAATATAGATAGATAAAATAATTGATAGACAAATAGATTGATTGATTAATAGATAGACAAGTAGTTAGACAAATATATAGACAGATAGATAAACAGATATATTGATATATTGATAGACAGATAGATAGACAAATAAATAAAAATATAGATAGATAAATAGATATGTAGAAACTTAGACAAGTAGATAGAAAGATAGAAAAACAGACAAAATATCGATATATAGATAGTCAAATAGATAATCAAACAGATAAATATACAGACAGACAGGTAGGCAGGCACATTGTTAGCCAAGATAGATAGATACTAGACAGACTAATTTATAGATAGGTAGACATCCATACATACATATAGATAGATAGATAGAAATTTAATGGATAGATCAATAGATAGATAGAATATTAGATAGATAGATAGATAGATAGATAGCTAGATAGACAGATATACAGATAGACAGACAAATAGATATATTGATAAATAAATAAATAAATAGATAGACAAATATAAAGATAGATAGATAGAGAGATCGATAGATAGATAGATAAATTGATAGAAATAAAGAAAGATAGATTTTTAGATAGATTGATAGATAGTTTATAGACAGATTTATAGATAGATTGATAGATAGATTGATAGACAATAAATTATTAGACTGATAGATTGAAAGATAGATAGATAGATAAACAGATAGATAGATATATAGATAGATTAATTGATTGATTGATATATATATATATATATATATATATATATATATAGACATATAGATATACTGATAGATAGATTTATAGATACATAGATAGATAGATAGATAAACATATAGAAAGATAAAAAGATATACATATAGATAGATATAAAGATAGATAAATTTTTAGATAGATAAAAAATTAGATAGATAGACAATTAGATAGACATATACATAGATAGATGGATATACAGATAGATAGATAGATAGACAGACAGACATATAGAAAAAAAGATAAATAGGTAAATAGATATATAAACAGATATATAGACAAGTAGTCAGGCAGGCACACAGTTTGGCAAGTAGGTGGATAGATAGACACACAAACAAACAAATAGACACATGGAATGATAGACAAATAAACATACACAAAAATAGACTGGCATATAGACAAATAGACAGATATATAGATATATAGATATACATATACACAGAAAGAAAAACAGATAGATAGATATTTATATAGATAGATAGATAGATAGTTTGATAGAGAGATTGATAGATAGATATATAGACAAATTGAAAGTTAGATAGATAAATATATAGATAGAGAGATAGATAAATATATTGAAAAATATTTAGACATATAGATAGATAGACATATAGATATATAAACAGAAAGATTGATAGATATATAGATAATTTGATAAATAGAATGATAGACAAATTGATAAATAGATTAATATACATATTGATAGACATATTAATAGGCATATTGATAGATAAATTGATATTCATATTTATAGATAGATAAATGCATAGATATATTTAGAGATGGATATGTAGATAAATAGATAACAAAAGAATACATATAGACAGATAGATATATAAAAAAATATTAGACTAATATATAGATAGATAGATAGATAGATAGGTAGATAGATAGATATATAGATAGACACACATATTGATACATAGATAGACACACATATTGATACATAGATAGATAGATAGATAGAAAGAAAGAATTATAAAGTTATAAAAAGACATAAAGATAGATAGATAGATAGATAGATATACATATAGATAAATAGATAGATAGACATATAGATATATAGATATATTGATAGATAGACAAATAGATAGAAAAAGAGATAGATAAAAAGATAGGCAGACAAATAGACAGATAGATAGATAGATAGATAGATAGAAAAATAGATAGAAAGATTGAAATACAAATAGATATATAGATTTATAGACAGATAGATATATTGTTAGATAGTTAGGCAGTTAGATAGACAAATAGATAGATAGATAAATAGATAGATAGATAGATAGATAAATAAATACATAGACAAGTATATAATAGAAAGCTAGACATAATGATAAACATAAATATAGATATATAGATATACAGATAGACACACACACACACACACACACACACACATATATATATATATATATATAAAGATATATAGATAGATAAATAGATAGATAAATCAACAAGTAGATAGACAAATAGATAAATAAATAGATAGATATATAGATAGACAAATAGATAGACATACAGATAAATACATAGACAATTATATAGTAAAATAGAAAGATGTAAATTTTTGATAGATAGACAGACAAGCAAGTAGTAAGGCAGGTAGATAATCAGGTAGGTATGCAAAAAGAAAGACAACGAAACAAATATACACATAGAAAGATAGAAAAACATACAAATAGACAAACATATAGATAAATATTTAGATAGATAGATAGTTAAACACACTGATAGGTAGGGATATAGACAAATAGACTGACAAATATATTAATATATATATATATATATATATATATATATATATAATTCTGATGCATAGATTGATAGACAAAGTAATAGACAAATAGATAGATATATAGATAGATAGAAATATAGATAAATAAATATATAGATAGATATATAGAAAGATATACAAATTATTAGATAGAATGATATATGGATTATTAGACATTTTGACAGATAGATTGATAAATATATTCATAGACAAATAGATAGAGAGATAGACATACAGAAAGAATGATAGAAAGATAAATAGATAAATAGAAAGATTGATAGATGTATTGATAGACAAATAGATAGATGGATTGATAGATAAAAAGATAGATAGATAGATAGAAAGAATGATAAATAAATTTTTACTAGATAGATTTATAGATAGATTGATAGATATATTGATAGACATATTAATAGACAAATAGAAATAAAATTAGATAGATGGAAAGATAGATAGACATATAGATAGATTGATATATCGATAGATAGACAAGCTGATAGATAGATATATAGATATATAGATAGATACACATATAGATTGATTGATAAATAGACAAATCGATAGATAGACAGATATATAGATAGATAAAAAGATACATAGATAGTTAGTTAGATAGATAGATTTATAGAAAGATTGATAGATAGATTAATAGAAAGATTGATATATAGATTGATATAAAGAAATAAAGATTGATTTATTTATTTATAGATAGATAGATAGATAGAAAGATAGTCTGATAAATATTGTTAAAGTCCACTAGATTATTAGACATTTTGATAGATAGAAAGATAAATAGATAAATAGATAGATATACAAATAGACATATAAATATATAGAATGATAGATAGATAGATAGATAGATAGATTGAAAGATAAATTGATAGTTAGATTGAGAGTTAGAAAGATTTATATACATATAGATAGACAAATAGATAGACAT
Organism: Sapria himalayana; assembly: GCA_029783825.1. Taxonomy (NCBI): domain Eukaryota; kingdom Viridiplantae; phylum Streptophyta; class Magnoliopsida; order Malpighiales; family Rafflesiaceae; genus Sapria; species Sapria himalayana. Next base: position 3,269,126 of record JAREIK010003484.1, read on the forward strand.
ATAGATACATAGATAGATATATTGATAGATAGACAGTTAGATAGATAGATTGAAAGAAATATTGATTGATAGATTGATAAATATTTTGATAGAAAGATTGATATACAGATTCATAGACAGATTGATTGAATAATTGATTGAAAGAGATAGATAGATGAATATATAGATAGATGTATAGATATATTAATAGGTCGATAGATTATTAGAATGCTAAATTGATGGATAGATAGACATATATATATATATATATATAGAAATTTAATAGACAAATAGATAGGTAGATAGATATAGATATTGATAGAATGATAGATAAATAGTTAGATAAACAAATAGATAGACAAATAGAAAGACAGACAGATTGATAGATAGATAGACATATAGATAAACAGATAGTTTGCCATATAGATGAAAATATTGATAGACATGTAGATAGATAGATAGACAGATAAATAGATAAATAGATAGAAAAACAAATAGATAGTTTGACTGATTGATAAATAGATAGATAGATAGGCACATAAATATATAGATTGATAGTCAAAAAAACTGATAGATGAATAGATAGATAGATAGATAGATATATGGATAGATAAATAGATATATAGATGGATAGATATATATATATATATATATTATTTGATAGACAAATAGATAAACCTATATATGTATAGATGGATAGAAATTTTGATAGATAAATTGATAGAAATATTGATAGAAAGTTTGATAGAAAGTTTGATAGAAAGATTGATAGAAAGATTGATAGAAAGTTTGATAGAAAGTTTGATAGAAAGTTTGATAGAAAGTTTGATAGACATATTGATATTAGATATATACATATTCAAATTGATAATAAGATTTATAGATAGACACACACACACGCACACGCACACACACACAAATATATATATATATATATATACATATATAGAAAGATAGAAAGATAGATTGATAGATAAACATATAGATATACTAATAGATAGATAGATAGATAAAAATATATATAGTTAGATAGATAAATAGATTGATAGACATATAAAGAGATATATAGATAGATAGATATATTCATTTATTGATAGACATACAGATAAATAGAATGAAAGAAACATAGATAAACATATAGGTAGACAGATATATAGATTGACAAAGTGTTAGATAGAGAGATAGATAAATATATAGATATTTAAATAGATTATTAGACTAATATATAGATAGATAGATAGACAGATATATAAATAGATAATTAGACTGATATTTAGATAGAAAGATAGATAGACAGATAGAAAAATAGATAGATCGATAGATAGATAGATAGACAGACAGATAAATAGACCGAAATATAGATAGATAGATATATATATATATACTAACCGATAGGTATATAGATAGATAGATACATAGATACATAGATATATAGATATATATATATATATATATATATATATATATATATATATATATATATAGAAAAATATAAAGATCCATAGATATAAAAATAGATAGACACATAGATAGAAAGTTAGATATACTATTAGATAGATATAAATAGTAATAGATATAGAGAAAGAAAGAGATAGATAGATATGTAGATAGACAGATAGATAGAATGATAAATAAAAATATAAATAGATATATAAATTAACATATAGATAGACAGACATATAGATAGATAGATAGATAGAATGACAGATAGATAGACGAGTAGATAGACGAATAGATAGACTGATAGATAGATAAATAGATAGATAGATAAATATATAATGATAGAGAAATAGATATATTGAAAGATAGATAGATAAACCGACAGATAGATTGTCAGACAGAATCTATATATACATATAGATAATAAAAATAGATAAATAGAAAGTTAGACAAATAGATAGACGGGCAAGTAGTTTGGCAGGCAGACAATCAGTCAAGTAGTTATACAGATAGATAGATAGATAAAAAAACAAATAGTCACATAGAATGATAGACAAATATAGAAATAGACAAACAAACAAATAGATAGACAAGCAAATTGATTGATTGATAGATTCATAGAAAGATTGATTGGTTGATTGACAAATTTATAGATAGATAGATTGTCATAAAGATTAATAGATAGATAGATTAACAGAGAGATAAATAGACATACAGTTAGATAGATAGTTAGATAGATAAATAAAGAAAGAAATACATGCAGATAAATAGACTTATAGATAATTAGTTAGATAGACAGATAGAAAAAAAGTCAGACAGACAAATAGTTAGATAGATACATACATAGATAGATACATAGATAGATACATAGATAGATAGACATATAGATATACAGATAGGCAGAATGTCTGATACCAAGACAGATACACTGATAGATAGATAGACAGATAGATAGTCAAACAGAAAGTAAGGTAGATAGATACACAGATAATAAAAAGATTGATAGATAGACATATAGATAGAAATTTATAGAAAGTTATATAGATAGATTGATAGAAAGAATGATAGAGAGATTTATAGATAATTTGATAGATAGATAGATTGATTGATTAAAAGACAGACAGACAGACAGATAGATACATTAATAGATAGATATACTTATAGATCTGCATTTTATTAGATAGATAGATAGATGAATAGATAGACAGATAGAAAAATAAATAAATAGACAGATAGATAGACAAACAAATAAATAGATAGATAGATAAATAGATAAAAAGATTTATAGATAGATAGATAGACAGATTGATAGATAGATAAATAAACAAATAGATATATAGATAGATAAATAGAAATATAGATAGATAGAAAGATAGATAGATAGATAGACATACAAGATATATAGATAGATATATAGATTGATAAATAGTTTGATTGACAAAAATATAGATATATAGATAGACAAGTAAATTGGTAGATTATTAGAATATTGATGGACATATTGATAGATATTTTGAATAGATAGATTGATAGAAAGATTGATTGATTGATTAATAAAGTGACAGACAGATAGATTGATAGATAGATATATAAATAGATTCATAGATAAATAGATAAATTGACAATTTTTAGATAGATAGATAGATAAATAGATGGAGAAATAGATAGACAGATAGATAAGCAGATAGAAAGACATATAGATTGACAAATAGATGGATGAATAGTTAGATAGATAGATATATAGTTAGACAATTGTATAGATAGATAGATAGATATATATATATATATATATATATATATATATATATATATATAAACAAATAGATAGACAAATAAATAAAAATATTTATAGACAAATATATATATATATATATATATATATATATATATATTTAAAAAATAGATATATAGATAAATACATAAATAGACATATAGATAGATAAGTAGATAGGCATATTGATTAATATATAGCTAGATAGATAGGCTGATAGATTCACATATAAATAGATAGATTGATAGATTGATTGATTGACAGATAAAAATATAGATAAATAGATAAATAGAAAGATAGATAGAGAGACAGATAGATAAATAGAATAGATAGATGATATAAAAATAGATAGATAGACAAAAAGACTAATATATACATAGATAGAAAGATAGACAGACTAATATATAATTAGAGAGACTGAAAGATAGATAGATAAATAGTTAGACAATTAGATAGATAGATAGATATATATATATAAACAAATAGATATACAAATAAATAAAAATATTTATAGACAAATAGATATATAGATATATATTTAAAAAATAGATATATAGATAAATACATAAATAGAAATATAGATAGATAAGTAGATAGGCAGATTGATTAATATATAGATAGATAGATAGGCTGATAGATTCACATATAGATAGATAGATTGATTGATTGATTGAAAGATAGATAGAAATATAAATAGATAGATAAATATAAAGATAGATAGAGAAACAAACAGACAGATAGATAGATAAATAGAATAGATAGATGATATACAAATAGATAGATACACAAAAAGACTAATATATACATAGATAGAAAGATAGACAGACTAATATATAATTAGAGAGACTGAAAGATAGATAGATAAATAGATAGGTTGATATTTAGTTTGATCTTTAGAATGATAGAAAGACTGATCAATTTATTGATTGATAGATAGATAGATTAATTAATAAAAGAAAGATAAATAAATAGATAGACAAATAGATATTCAAATAGATAGACAGACTAATAGACTGATAAATAGATAGATATATAGAATGAGATATAGATAGTTATATATACATATAGATAGAAAGATAGATACACATAAAGATAGATAGAAAAATAGAAAAATACATAAAAAATAGAAAGATAGACAGACAAATAAATAGACAAATTAAAAGAAATAAAAATAGATAGAAACATAGATAGATTGATTGATAAAAATATCTACAAAATATATATATATAGATATAAGATAGACTAATAGATTGATAGATTGATAGACAAATAGGTATACAGATAGATAGATAGTAAGATAAATAGATGGATAGATAGATAGATAGTTAGATTGATAGATAGATAAATAGACAGATAAATAAATATATACATCGACATATATAGATAGATAGACAAATATATAGACAAATAGATATATAGAAAGATAGTCATATAAATATAGATAGATAGATATATTGATAGATAAATATATACGCAGATAGATAGATAAATAGATTAATAAAATTACAAATTGATAGATAGAGAGATTGATAGACAGATAGATTGACACGTAGATAGAGAGATTGATAGATAAAAAGATGTACAAAATAGACAGACAGATAGATAGATAGATAAATAGATGGACAAATAGATGGACAAATAGAAAGACGGATAGATAGTTAAATATATAGATAGATAGATAGATATACAATTATATAGATACATAGATAGATAGACATATATATAGATAGAGAGACAAAAAGACTAACGGATAGATGGATAGATTGTTAGATAAATAATTAGATATAAAAAAATATAGATAGATAGATTTATAGGCAAATATATAAATTGATTTATATAATGACTAATGTACAGCTAGATAAACAAATAGATAAGTATATTGATAGATTAATAGATAGATAGATTGATTTATAGTTAAATAGATAAATAGATTGATAAAAAGATAGATATATAAATAGATAGATAGATAGATATATAGACATATAGTTAGATAAATTGAGAGATTTATAGATAGATAGACTGATAGACTGACCAATTAATAGAGTGATATATAGATAGACAAAAAGAAATATTGACATAAATATAAACAAAAATTTTGACATATAGATAGACAGATAGAAAAATAGATAGATAGATAAATAGGAAGATAAACAAATAGATACATTGATTGATAGATAGATAGATAGTTAAATAGATAGATAGAAAGATAGATCATTTCATTCATTGATAAATAGATAGAAAGATAGAAAGAAAGATATATAGATTGATTGATAGACAGACAGATAGAAAGATAGATAAATATAAATATATGTATATAGATAGATAGATAGACTGATAGATAGATAAAGAGATTGACAAATTGATAGAAGTATAAACAAATAGATAGAGAGATAAATAGATAGAAAGATAGATTGATAGGCAGATAGCTAGATAGATAGATCGATAGATTGATAGAGTCATAGACAAATAGTTAGACAGATTGATAGACAAATAAATGGATATACAGATAGATAGATAGATAGACAAATAGATAGATAGATATATAAATAAATAGATAGATAGAAAGATAGATATAAAGATAGATAGAATGATAGACAGAAAGATAAACTTATAGATATAGATGTATATATATATATATACAGACACATAGACATACAGACAAGTTGGAAAATAAACTTATAGATAGATAAATAGAAAGTTAAATTGAAAGATCAAAATACAGATAGAAAGATAGTTAGACAAATAGATAAATAGAAGAAAGACTTATAGATTGAGAAATTGATAAACATATAAATATAAATAAATAAATAAATATATATATATATATAGGTAAATACATAGACATATAGGTAGATAAATATTAGACAGATAGGTAGACAAATATTAGACAGATAACTAGAAAGATTGTTAGACATAATGATAAATAGATTGACAAATAGATTGATAGACACATAAATAGATGGATAGATAGATAGATCAATCGATTGATATACATATATATATATATATTGATAGATAGGAAGTTTAATAGACAGATAGATAGCTAGCTTTCTAGATAGATTGATTGATAGACATCATAATAGACATACAGATAGAGAGATGGATAGACAAATATATAGACACATATATTTAAAAATTGAATGATAAATAGATAGTTAGATAAATAGATAAATAGATTGATAGATAGATTGATAGATATACAAAAAGCTAGGGTAATAGAATGATTGATTGATAAACAGATTGATAGATAGATTTATTTATAGATTGAGAGATAGATAAATATAATAATAGAAAATAGAAGAATAAAAAAATATATAGATAGATAGATAGACAGATATATAGACAGATTAATAGACAGATTAATAGACAGATAGATAGATACATAGATATATAGTTACTTAGATAGATAGATAGATCGATCGATATATAGAAAGATATACAGATTGATAGGCAGATAGATAGATAGATAGTTAGTTAGACAAATAGCTAGATAGATTAAAAGATAGAATAATAGACAGACCGATAGACAGATAGATAGACAATAGATAGATAGATAGATAGATAAATAGACGCATAGATAGACATATGGAAAGATAGATAAATCCACATATTCATTAACAGATAGATAAACAAATAGATAGAAAGATAGATAGACAGATAGATAGACATATGGAAAGATAGATAAATACATATATTGATTGACGGATAGATAGATAGATTAATAGATGGATAGATAGATATATAGATAAATAGTAAGTTAGATAGATAAATAGACATATAGATAAATAAATATATAGACGGATAGATAGATTGATTGATAGACATATAGATTAATAAATAGATAGACATATAGATAGATTTATAGATAGACATATAGATAAATAAATAGATAGACACATAGATAGATTGATAGATAGATTAATAGACATATAGATTGATATATAGATCAAAAGATAGATTGATAGATAGATTGATTAATATATAGATAGATATATCGATAGATAGATAGATAGATATATATATATATATTTATTTATTTATATACAGATAGATAGAAAGATAGATAGATAGACCTATAGATAGACATAAAGATAGGTAGATAGATATATAAATAGATAAAAAAATAGATCGACATATAGATAGATATATAGATAGATACATAGATAGACATATAGATAGAAAGAAAGATAGATAGATAGATAGATAGACAAATAGTTAGATAGACAGATAGATAGATAGATAGATAGACAGACATATAGATATATAGATAGTTAGTTAGTTAGAAAGATACATAGATAGATAGATATATATATATATATATATGTATATATATATATATATATTTATTTATTTATAAATAGATAGATAGACAAATTGATAGACAGATATATATATATATAAGTTATATATATAGATAGATAGATAGTTTGAATGATTTATTGATAGATAAATTGATAGAAAATTTCATAAATATATTGATAGATTGATTGAAATACTAATAGATTGATAGATAGAAAGATACTACAAGAAAAATCACATATAGCAAGGGACACATCCCTAGCTAAATGGGCATTTTCCGTCGCTAGATATGATATAGCGATTGATTAATGATGGATCGGTTCCCTATCTAAAGTACTGGTCGCTAAAATTTAGCAAGGGAAATTGTCCCTAGCTAAAAATTTAGTGACGGAAAATCTCTTGCTAAAAAAGATAAATGACCTAGCTAAATTAGCAAGCTAAATGAGATTTTCCATTGTTAAATGATAATATTGATGGAAGATTTCCCAAGCTAAAGTACTTGTCACTAAATTTTAGCTACCAAAATAGTCCCTAGCTAAATAAATTTAGCGATGAAAAATTCCGTTGCTAAAATATAGATTTCCCTTGCTAAATTAGCTATGTATTTTTCCCAAACTTTTTAATTTCAAAATAATTTTTAGAATTTAATTTATTTTAAAATTTTTTAATTAAATAATTTAGTATTTTTATTTTAAATTGAATAAAAAATAAAACTACAAATAATTTATAATAAACAAAAAATAAAATCATTTAATAACTTATTCTAATTTAATATTTTATATAATTGAAATAAAAAAATAACAAAATTTTATTACATTTTTTTCATTAATGTATCTACCGATAGTGCATCAAGTATAATATATCCATTCATTTAAGTTGTTTTCCCTCTCTCTGCTCCTCTGATCACCATATTTCTTTTGCGACAAAGCTATCCGAGTCATGACACATAATGTGTTGTGAAAAACCCCATTACTTATACAAGCTTTGTATGAGGAACAATGCGGTATCATATCTATAAGAAATTTAAACCACTCAATCAAAATAAAATAAAAAAAATGATATGTTTTGATAAAAATATAATCCTACCATATATATGTTAATATAAACTAGCATTTCTCTCGTATATATATTACTGTAGTATATATACATAAAATACTGTAGTATTATGTGTACATATATACTAATTACAAATATACTCAGTATATATGTACATAAAATACTGTAGTACTATATGTACATATATACTAACTTTATTCATACGTATATACCCCATTTATTGCTCTTGCTATAGCTCCTGATGTTGCTCCTGCTGCTGCCACTACTACGCTACCACTACCACTACCTCTGCCATTGCCGTTGTCGATTCCACTGCCGCTGCCAATGCTACTGCCAATGCCCCTATTGCTATTGTCATTGTCGCCGCTACCTCTACTACCACTGATGTCGTCGTTGCCCCCGTCGCCACTACACCGGCTGTTACCATTGGTCGCTATAGCGGTTGTTGCCACTGACCGCTGTAGTGGCTGCCACCACTGGACCCTGTAGTGGCTACCGCCGCTGGCCACTACGGTGGCTGCCACTACTGCCCCCGCCACTTGTGCTACCACTACTGCCACTGCTTTTGGTGTTGCTGCTGCTTTCGGTGTTGCCACTACTTTCTGTCATACCACTACTGCTGCTGCCACTGCCGCTGTTGCCGCTACCTCTACTGCCGCAACTCCCACTGATGTCGTCGCCGCCTCTGTTGTTTCCACCGCCACCATTACTGCTGCCGCCACCACTACTACCACCACTGCCACTATAGCCACTACTGCCGCTACTACCACCACTACCGCTACTACCACCACTACCGCCATTATAGTCATTACTGCTATTTTCGCCGCTACCATTATTACTACTGCTGATAATAGGCTTTTACATACCTATAATAGACTGAAACTCTATCCAAAAAATTCGGAGACACACAAACATATTCACAGATATATAAAAACATTTATTATAGACATGAACAAACACAAATTAAAGTTGATTTTCATACACCTTTAACAAAAATTTAATTTAATATTTTAATATTTTTAAATTAAATTGAATTATAATAGAAACTATAAATGAAAATTTTTAATTACACAAAAAAAAATTTATTTAATAACTTATTCTAATACAATATTTTAAATAACTTAAACAGAAAAATAACACAATTATATTATATCTTATAAATAATTGTATCTACCGACTGTGCATAAAGTATAATTATCCATGCATTGACGTTGCTTTCTCTCCCTCTGCTCCTCCGATTACTAACTTTCTACTGGGAAAAAGCTGTCCGAGTCACGGTGCTTCATGTATGTTGAAAAAACCTTCAATTATACAAGTTTCATATGGGAAACAATGTGGTACCATATCTATAAGAATTTTAAACCAATCAATCAAATCAAAATAAATTAAAAAAAACTATGTTTTGATAAATATATATTACTGCAGTAAATATGTACATATTTACTAGCATTTCACTCGTACATATATTACTATAGTATACATACATATAAACTATAGTATTATGCGTACATATTAATGAGTACATATATATTAAGTATATACGTACATAAAATATTGTAGTATTATATGTATGTATATACTGACTATATACATACGTATATATAGCATTTGTTGCCATTGCTTCTACTCCCATTGTCAGTACCTCTACTGCCACTAGTGCCGCTGCTTCTGCTACTGCCATTGCTTCCGCTATTGCTGCCATGGCTGTCAGAGCTGCCACTACTACCGCTACCACTGCTACTGCCGCCACTACTACTGCTTCCATCGCTGCCACTACTGCTGCTTCCATCGCTGCCACTACTGCCACTGATGCCGCTACTGCCACTGCTGCCGCTACTGCCACTGCTGCCACTACTGCCACTGCTGCCGCTACTGCCACTACTGACACCGATGTCGCCGTTGCCACCGCTACCACTGCAGCTACTACCGTCACCGACGCTACTGTAGTTGATGCCGTTGCCACCGCTACCATTGCCGCTGGCACCACTGCCATCACTACCACTGTTGCCACCACTACCGCTACTTCCACTATTGAAATAGGATTTTACATACCTATAATAGGCTAAAACTCTACCCAAAAAATTCGTACACACAAACATATTCTCAAGATATATAAACCACAATTATTATAGATATAAACAAACACAAATTAAAGTTGATTTTCATACAGCTTCAACAAAAATCGAAAAGATGTCCAGCAATTATGTTTAGAGAGAAAGAGAGTGCAAAAATAAAATATTTTTGGAATAATAAAGATAAAATAAGCTAGCCCTTCTTTTGATAAAACTAAAATCGGTAAATATGGGACCCATTCATTGGAAGGACTGTGGCAATGTCCGAATACTTTGAATCAGAATTTTTTCGTGTCTCACATAATGTGTCCTGCAAAGATTCATAATTAGGTTAATCAGAAAAGCAAAGAACAAAACCAGAATAAAAAAAATTGAAACCAACAAAAAATTATCATAATTATTTGTTACACATAGACAAAAATAAATAACAATTCATGAATAATTCTTATACGAAATCATCCTCATAATTTGTAGCGAATGCTAGCATCTCCTCTGAGCTTTCACAGCTGGATCTCGAAATTCTATCTGTTGCACCAATGATGCTAACTGTGACTTCATATAGGACATATGATGTTGTATTATATTCATAATTTCTTTCATTTCATTATTCATTTCTTTAATTTCTTTTATTTCTTCCATCAAATTAGTATACTTCTCAACCTTCTATTTTTTAATTTCATATATTTTTTCCTTCAAATGAGATATCTGCTCATCCTTCTTTTTCATTTTAGTCTCCACAACTATAATACATTCATTTTCCATTGCTTATTGTTCGACCGCCTCATCCACCATTGCTGAGATAGGTGAATTAGAAGCACGACCCTTATTTGTATACACATATTACATCTTTTGTCATACATGAGTTCATATTTGAGCCTGAGGCCCAAGGGCTGGGATTAGATAAGAGTACGACTCTTATTTGTATTATAGCATATATGAGCATGATCACCAGGCACTCTCATGCTATGTGCTTACATATTGTTGATATTATATCTTTTGCCATTTAATATCAAGTTAGTGCAACAAATTAGTATTATCCCATATATAATTATATGTTAGGATTAGTAAATGTAGTTATAAATAGTTACATATAGTTAAACATAATAATTATATATAGATATATGCATACAAGTAGTTATATGTATATTTAAATAAATGTATACAAAGTTATAAACAATTATATATATTTACATATATGTATACATAATTAAAAATAAAGTTATATTTATATATATAGAGTTTTTTATAGTTATACAAATATTTAAATATAGTATATACATATAGTTAAACATTATGTTGTATGTTTTTATACATATAAATATAAATATAGTTACATGTGGTTATACATATAGTTACACGTATTGTTAAACTTATATTTTTACATGTATGTATATATATTTTATCATATAATTTCATATATTTATACATATATTTATGTATAGGCATGGATATACTAAAATACATTTTTATACTAATATATAAAAATGTATATTAAATACATATTGTTAATTATATATTTAAATAATGTTATGTATATAGTTTTTATATTTATACATATAGTAATATATAATTATTTATAGTTATATGTTAGTATACATATAATATATATTGTTCTAAAAAATTATATATCGTTAAACATGTAGTTATATATATATTCATAGTAGTAGTTATATTTAGTTATACATAAAAATATACAATGTTATAACCAAATATATAGATTTACATATATGAAAACATATATGTATAAATAGTTAAAAATAGTTATATTGTATTATATAAAGTTTTATATACTTTTATAAATATTTATATATAGTTATACACATATAATTAAACATAATGTTGTATGTTGTTATACATGTAATTATAATTATAGTTGCATGTGGTTATACATATAGTTACACGTATAGTTAAACTTATAATTATACATGTAGGTATATATATTTATTTATATAATTTTATATATCTATACATATAGTTATGTATAGGTAAGATATAGTAAAATATATTTTTGAATGCTAATATATACAAAAGTATATTAAATATAAGTTGTAAATTATATATTTAAATATAGTTATGTCTAAATCCTTTAAAGTAATACATATAATAAGATATAATTATTTATAGTTATATGTTATTAAACATATAGTATATATAGCTATAAATATTTTTATATAATTAAACATATAGTTATATATAGATACATTCATACAAATAGTTATAGATAAATATATTAAGTTATAAATAATTATATAGATTTACATATATGTATACATAGTTACAAATATAGTTATATTTAATTATATAGAGTGTTATATAGTTATACAATTATTTATATATTGTTATACAAATATTTATATATAGTTATACAAATATTTATATATAGATATACAAATATAGTTAAATATAATGTTGTATGTTATTATACATGTAATTATAAATATAGTTACATGTGTTATAAATATAGTTACACATATGCATATACTTATATTTATACATGTAGGTATATTAATTTATTTATATAATTTTATATATCTATACATATAGTTATGTATAGGTATAGATATAGTAAAATATATTTTTGAATACTAATATATACAATGTATATTAAATATAAGTTGTAGATTATATATTTAAATATAGTTATGTATAAAGCTTTTATAGTAATACATATAGTCAAAGACAATTATATGTAGTTATATGTTCATATACCTTGGGGATCCAATGGCAAAAAGACAACAAAAAACAAACAAGTTTGGCTTACAACAAATCAGAGCAAAGTAAATGCAGTCTTGTATTTCAGGCATGCAATAAATAAATATAATTACAATTTGAATCCTCCTAGAAACAGGTGATGTCATCCACATAAAAGAACAAAACTCAACCAAAATAAGCAAAGATTAGATCCACATCCAGATATGTCAACAAAGTTTGCCTCATCCTGCTATAACTATTTATGTTTTTCTGGCAATGTAATTGGAAAGCCAATCAAGACCATTGTAGAGGCCCTCACTAGAGGCAGCACAGGTGCTCTGAATGTACTAATGGCATTAGAGAAGATAGTGAAGTCCTAGGTTTTCAATAATTTCAGGTGCATTCATTGCATTGGGAAAATCTTACTTATTGGCAAACACTAGCAAAACTACATCTCAAAGCTTTTCCTTGTTTAGAATCCTATGCAACTCATCTCTGGCTTCAACTACTCGATCTCTGTCATTGTTGTCCACCACAAATATGAGACCTTGGGTATTATGTAAGTAATCCCTCTAGAAAGGGTGAATCTTGTCTTGACCCCCCAACATCCCACATAGTGAAATTGATGTTTTTGTATATAACAGTCTCTACATCGAAGACAATAGTAGGAATTGTGGTGACAATTTTACCAAGCTTCAACTTATACAGAATGGTTGTCTTTCCACAAGCATCAAGACCTAGCATCAAAATCTTCATCTCCTAGTTGGCAAACAGCATGATGGATAGCTTTGTGAATGTAAATCCCATTTCTTCCACTAAATCCCAGATCATTTGTCATATGGCAGTAAAGATATCTGATGAGAGAAAGAAAGAGAATCAATAGACCTCAAGAGATGGTCACTAGAGAGGGAGGTCAACCTTTATATGTTTTTATACCTATAGTATACATTATTAAAAAAAGAGTGATATATAGTTAAACATATAAATATATATAGATATATTCATACAATTAGTTATAAGTAGTTATACATAAATATTCACAATGTTATAAATAAATATATAGATTTAATTATATGAATACATATATGTATACATAGATACTAATATAATTATATTTACTTTATAGAGTGTTACATAGTTATACAAATATTTATATATAGTTATACACATATAGTTATAAATATTTATGTAGTTAAAGATATAGTTATATATAACACTCTTATAGTTATACATATAGTAAAATACAATTATATATAGTTAAGTATAATGATATATTTTGTTAAAAATATAGTCATATAGAATTACTCATATAGTTATAAAATATTATATAGTTAAAAAAATAATTATATATGTATATTGATATAGTTATAAAAATAGTTTACATAGTTACAAATATAGTTAAATATAATTATGAAGAGTTTTATATAGTTATACAAATATTTATATATAGTTATCATATACTATGATAACAACACACTCTCAAATGCCCAATTGAATTATACCACTATAGAGAAAGAACTTATATCAACAATCTTTTCTTTTGGCAAGTTAATATCATATTTAGTGTGAATCAAAGTCGTAGTATATACTAAATATTCCATAATCAAATATCTCATAGAAATGAAAGATATCTGGCCTAGATTGATTTGATGGATTTTACTATTATAATAGTTTGAACTAAAGATATTACATAAGAAATATACATATAATCTAAATTGAAAATAGCTTATCAATACTAGAAAAAAAGATAGAAGATTTGTTGAAAAAGATATTAGATAGATTTTTTTATTTGAACAAATTATAGTATTGAATGAAAATGTAATTCCATGGTCAGTAGTATTGAATGAAAATGTAACTCCATGGTAAGTAGTATTGAATGAACCTTATCATTACAAGTAGTACTCTTATCAAATTTTGAGGCAAAGTGTTATAGATGGGAGATTAGTAGTATCTTGCAATAATGTCACTTTTTTCTCGTGCTCTCATGAATTTGTGGAACATGATAATAATTATGTGCTCACGTATCTTTCTTCTCAAAAATAATGTTGATATTTACATATATATGCATATATATATATATATATATATATATTATATGTGTGTGTGTGTGTGTGTGCATATACACTGACCTAGACACACACATTTATACATCCATATACATTACTATACATTATATATCACAATACACATTTTTGTACTTTTGTATATATTCACACATGTATCTACATTTTCAAAGTAGTGTGTATATACTTGTATGCATGCATATACAACTAAACACCCACACAAACACACACATATACCTATATATGTAATGTATTTTTAAAGGTACACATGAAACTATTATATATAAATATGTGTCTGTGTGTGTAAATGTATTTATAATTTTAAGATTTTGAAAATTTAATTACAATAAAATATTATATATTGTACACAATTTATAAATATTGTAAATTCTTTATATTTAAAATATATTTGTGTGTGTGTGTGTGTGTGTGTGTGTGTGAAGCATATTAATGAATAAAATATAATTATTAATTAAATATATGAGCTTCTATTTTATTTAAATAGTTGTTTTTTTAATATTTATATTAAAATAACTATCATTATATTCATATAAATAAATAAAAATGACATATTTGTAAATTATGTTGTTTTTACAATTATGTTAAAAATTAAAATATTGGTCATAAATAGATAATATTCTTTTTGTTTTTCTATATAATTTTTTTTAAAATATTAATGTTTATAATAAATTGCTACCTATTATTTATTGTTATTAATAAAATTTTAGAAATTTTAAAATTCAAACATTTATAATGTAGTGCATATAAATACATGTCTTTAATGTATTGTAAAAAATCAATTATTTCTTTAATTATGTTCAAACAAAATAGATTACCATATAAATACAAGACTGAATTTTTCTATAAGTTATTATTATTTTTATTTTATTCAAAATATATAAATGACCATATAAATATATGAATTTATTTTTTTAAATAATTATTTTTAATTTTTTTTAAAATTGAATACATGACAATGTTTTTTTCTAATTAATAGATACATTTTAAATATTGTTTATTTATAATAAATATAACATATTGCATATTATGAGCTGCAAATTTTATTTTGTAAATAAATTTTATTTTTAAAGTTTTATTTTTGTAAATTGAAACTATAGCACGTATATATTTTAAGAATTTTTTATAATATTTATTACACAAACATATTGTTATTTGTTTTGAAATTTACAACATGAATTTTAACAAATTAACATTTTATTAGAAATCTAGTAAAATGATATTAAGTGAAACAATAATACAAACACTAAACATATTAAATCATAATTATTTATACAGACATAAAAATACATTAAAAATACATTTAAGGTTGAAAAAATTATATTTAAGTTCCTAAAATATATGGAAAAATGCTAAAGATTTATACAATATCATATATATATATATATATATATATGAATTAGATGAATGATATGAATGGATATTAAGTTTCTGAAGCATGTAGGTATACATGTTGTAGATGTAGTTATATTTAGTTTTTCATGTAATTATATATATTTAGACATATGGCTATGTATAGGTATTGATGTAGATAAATACATTTATATATAGTAATATGCTGATATACATATTGATAAATACATTTATATATAGTTATATATAAATGTATAAATTTTTATACATTTATGTTCCTCAAATCAATAAGTGTATTTAAACATAACTATACATCAATATGCATGTGTGATATAATTCGAATTTCTTATATAAATATATTTTACTATATCTATAACTATAAAAATAGTATACATAAACATAACTATGTATAAATATAGCAACATATATTTATTATACATATATATATATATATATGTATGTATGTATTTATGTATGTATGTATTAAATTAATTGATGATAGACACATTGCTTTTATTGTTACATTTTGGAAAGTGACTACATAAAGGTAGATTTAATTGTGTGAAGAAGTGGTTAGGTGTAACAAAATAAACAAAAGAACACTCTCTGTCATTATTTTTGGCCAACAAAAGACTCTAGTTGGCAAAATAAGCTAAATATCGAAATGACATTGAATTAATCATATCTATGCTTGGAAAAATACACCAAGCGCTTTGACATGGAGCTCATCAGTGGCGCATCATCATCACCATATTCCACAGTATCTTAACTTTAACTTCTTCTAAGGTTTCAAAAATTCATCCAAGGAATTTGACAAATTCTATGTCAAAGAGAATGAGAGGTTAAAACTAATTCGATCTAACTAGTTTGATTAAAATTGATTTTGATTTGATATATTTATTCTAGTTTGATTGAATAAATATGTCATTTTATTATTGTTTTTTTAATGTTTGATTTTATTTTACTCCTAAATAATAAATAAAAAAATCTGATTTCAATATATATGGTTCTGTTTCTCATGAAATACTTTGAAAATTTTTAT
>JAREIK010003484.1:3291909-3320986 GCA_029783825.1 Sapria himalayana
ATAGATAAATATATAGAAATATAAATAAATAGATAGATAAACAACTAGACAAATAAATAGATAGATAGATAGACAAATTAATAGATATATAGATATAAAAAAAGATAGATAGAGAGATAGATAGATAGATAGATAGATAGACAGATTGATAGATAAATAGATAGATAGATAGAATTATAAAAAGCATATATACAAATATACAAATAGTAAAATAGATAGATAAATATATAAACAAATAGGTAAATAAATAGATAGATAAAAAGTAACATCCAAATATATATAAATAGATAGTTAGATAAATAGTAATATAAATAGACAGATAAATAGATAGATAGATAGATAAATAGACAAATATATAGATAAATAGAAAATTTAATAGATAAATAGATAGATAGACTGATAGACAAATAACCATAAACATATATAAGCAGATATATAGATAATTACATAGACATATAGATAGAAAATTAGATTGTTAGATAGATCATTAGATAGATAGATAGATAAATATCTAAATAGACAAATAGATAGATAGATAATTAGGTATATAGATAGATAGTTAGTTAGTTAGATAGACAGATAAATTCATAAATAGAAAGACAATTAGATAGTTAGAAAGATAAATAGATAGATAGATCAATAGATAGACCTATGAATAGATAAATAGTTAGACAATTAGACAAATAGATATACTTATAGTTAGATAGCCAAATAGAAAGACCTATAGATGGGTAGATAAGATGATAGATAGATAGACAGATAGATAGATAGATAAACAGATAGACATACATATAGAAAGAGAGATAGATGCATAGATAAATAGATATACAAATAGAATGATAGATAAATTGATATAAATAGATAGACGGATGGATATATATTTAATTAGATAGAAAGATATATAAATATATAGATAGATTGATAAAAAGAAAAAAATATAAATATATAGATAAGTAAATAGTTAGATTTTATAGATATATAGATAGTTATATACATACACAGATATACAGATTGACTTATAGATAGATAGACAAAAACACAATTAGACAGTTAAATAGTAGATAGACTGAAAATTAAATAGATCAACATATAGGCATATAAACAAAGAGTTAGATTGATAAACATATAGAAATATAGATAAATAGATAGATAGGTAAACAACTAGACAAATAGATAGATCGATAGATAGATATAAGAAAGATAGATAGATAAAGAGATATATAGAGATAGATAGAAATACAAAAAGTATATATACAAATATACAAATATTAAAATACATAGATAAATATATAGACAAATAGATAGATAAATAGATAGCCATATAGATAGATAGACAAATAGAATGATAAATATATAGATACTGTCAGATATAGATAGATATATAGACAAAAAATTAAATAGACAAATAGACAAATATATAGAAATAGAGATAGATATTCGACACTTAGATAGAAAAATATATAGATAAACAAATAGATAGATAGACAGAAAGATAGATAAATAGATAGATATATAGATAAACAAATAGATAGATTAACAAATAGATAGATAATTAAATAGATCAATACTTCGACAGATAGCCTAATAGATAGAAAGATAGATAGTGATAGATAGAAATATAGAAAGATAGATTTGACATATGTATAGATATTGAGATAGACAAATAGACAAATAGATAGATAGACAAATAGACATTTAGAAATATAGATATATAGATAGATAGACATAGAAATAGATAGATAGAGAGTTAGGCAGATAGGTAGATAAATAGATAGATAGACAAATAGAAAAATAAAAAGATAGATAGATAAATTAATAGGCAAATATACTTATAAATTGATAAACTAATAAACATAAAGATAGATATACATATAGATAGTAAGATAAATAGATAGATAAATAAATAAAAGTATAAATATATAGATAGATTGATAGATTAATTGGCTGATAGACTAATAGATTGATAAATAGAAAGATAGTTAGAAAGTTATATAGATAGATACATAGAGAGATAGATTCATAAACCAATAGATTGATACATAAACATATATACAAATAGATAGATAGATAGGTAGACATATAACAAACATATAGGTAGATAGATAATTAGTTATATATGTAGATAGACATTAAATAGAAAGATAGATAGACAGATATAAAAATAGATAGTAAAATAGATTAATAGATGGATATATAGATAGATAGAAAAATAGACATATGGATAGATAGACAAATTCATATATAGATAGTTAGATAGATAGATATACAAAAAGATAAAGAGATAGATAGGCAGACAGATAGACAGATAGATACATACATACATATATAGGCAAATATATAGCTAGATAGACACATAGAAACATAGATAGATAGACAAAGACACAAATAGATAGATAGATACTTAGATAGATAGAAAAATAGATAGATAAATAAATATAAGATAGAAAGATATATAAATAAACATATATACACATATTTAGACACATAGACACATAAAGATAAAAATATATAGACAAATAGATAGATAGACAATTTGACTAATAGACTAAAAGTTAGTTAGATAGTCTGATAGATAGACACATAGATAAATAAGTAGATAGACAGAAAGTCTATTAAATACACATACATATAGCCATATATATATATAGATTGTTAGATATATAAATAAACAAATAGACATATAGACATATAGATAGATAGAAAGAAAGATAGATAGATATACAGATTGACTGACAGACAGATAGATAGATAAATATATACATAGATTGATATATCGACAAATAGATATATAGATATATAAATAAATAGATAGATAGACAAATAGACAAATAAACAGGTTGATAGATATATAGAGAGATATATAGATAGATATATAGATAGATAGACTAATAGACTGATAGGTTAAAAAGATAGTTATATAGTTAGACAAATATATAAATAGGTATATAGATAGATAAACATATAGATTTTTAGTTAGTTAGTGAAATAGTCAGGTATAAAGATAAACATATAAATAAATTCATAGATTGATAGCTTATTAATAGACAAATAGATGCATAGACAAATAAAAAATAGTAAAATAGAAAGTTATACATATAGGCAAATATATAGATAGAAATATAATTAAATTTATTGATATATAGATAAAAGATAGACATATAAATAGATAGACAAATAGATATATAAACATATAGAGAGATTGACTGATAGATAGAAAGATAAAGACATTGAGTTATATACTAATATATTAAAAAATAAATAGAGAGAGATATATATATATAGATAGATAGATAGAATGATGGATAGATAGTAGACAAATAGATATATAGACAAATTGATAGATAGATAGGTAGACAAATAGATAGATACACAGATTCATAAATTGATAGATAGATAGATAAATATAAAGATAAATAGATTGATAGATAAATAGATAGATAGATAGTTAGTTAGTTAGTTAGACATATAGATAAATAGATTCCTAGATAGAAGGTAGATAGATAGATAGATAAACAGATTGATTGATTGACAAATTGATAAATATAGAGATTGATAATATGATATTTATATATATAGACATATTGACTAATATACTAATAGATAGAAAAAGAGTTAGATAGTTAGGCAGATAGATAGAATGAAAAATAGTTGGATAGTTATATAGATTGATAGATAGACATATAGATATATAGACAAATAGATAGTTAGAAAGACTGATAGATCGATATATAGATAAACAAATTGCCAGATAGATAGATAGATAGAATTATAGATAGAAAGATAGATTGATTGATAGATAGACATATAGATAATTAGTTATATAGATATATAGATATATAGACACATAGAACTATAAACTGATAAACTTAAAGGCAGATAGAGAGATAGAAAGAAGGACATATCGGCAATTACATAAATCGATAGACAAGTAGATAGATATATAGATTGAAAGATAGATAGATAGATATAAAGATAGATAAATAGATAGACAATAAGATAGATATAAACATAAACACAAATATAGATAGTCAGATAAATAGATAGACTATTAGACTAATAAAAAAATATATAGTTAGATAGTTAGACAGATAGATAGATAGCCAGATAGACACATAGATTGTTAGACACATAGATAAATATATAGATAAATAGATCGATAGATAGATAGACAAATAGACATATAGAAAATATATAGATAGACATATAGAATGATCGACAAATAGTCAGAAAGTCTGTTGGACAAATAGTTAGATAGACAGATAAATAGATAGATAGATATGTAGATAAATAGATATATAGATAGACAAATAGATAGATAAATAGATAGACAAATAGATAGATAGATAGATAGAAAAATAGAAAGATTAATTGATAAATAAATAGACAAGAAGTCTTATAAACTGATAGACTGATAGATAATTTGATAGTTAAATAGATAGATATATATACAAATAGACAAATAGATAAAAAATAGATATATATATATATATATATATACACACACACACACACACACACAAAAATAGAAATATAAGTAGATAGAGAGATAGACAAATACAGAAATGGATAAATATAAAGATAAACAAATAGATAGAAAGATAAAAAGATAGATTTGTAGACATATAGATAGATAGATAGCAAGATATATAGATTGTGAGATAGACAAATATATATTGATAGATTGATAGACAAATATATAGATAGATAGATATACATATATTCAAATATACCGATAGATAGATAGTTAGATAGATAGACTGATAGACAAAAAAGATAACTAGACAGATAGATAGATAACTAGCTAGATAGACAATTAGATAGATAGATATATATATATATATATATAAATAGATAGAAAAATAAATATAAAGATAAATAGATTAACAAAAATATAGATATATAGAAAGATAGATAAACTAATAAAAAGAAAGATAGATAGAAATATTGATAGATTAACATAAAAATATATAGATAGTTAGATAGTTATAAAAATAGATAGATAGATAGCCAAATAGTCAGATAGACATATACATATATTAACAGATAGAAATATAGATAGTTAGAAAAATAGAAAGATAATTACATAAACACGTAGATAAATAAATAGACAGATTGATTGATAGACAAATAAATTGTTAGATATATAATTAAGACAGATATATAGATAAATAGATATATAAAAGATAAAGAGATAAACATATATATAGATAGCTACATAGATATATAGAGAGATAGACAAATATATAGATTTACTAATATTCTAATACATAGAAAGATATTTAGACAATTCGATAGATAGATAGATTAAAAGATAGGCCCTTAGATAGATAGAAAGATAGTTAGTTAATTAGTTACAAATATAGTTAGATAAACATATAATGAATTAGAAAAATAATTAGATGGATACATACAGATAGATATATAAATATATAGATAGGCACTTAAATAGATAGAAAGATAGATAGACAAATAGACACATAGATAGATATATAGATAGATAGATATATATATATATATATATATAGATAGAAAATAGACAGACAGAAAGATAGATAGATAGATAGATAGATAGAAAACATTTGGATAGTTAGATAGATATAAAGATAGATAGATAAATACACAGAAATATAGATAGATATAGATAGCTTTAATGAATGACTAATAGGCAAAAATACAATTAAAAAATTAGATAGATAGATAGTTAGATATATAGATAGAAATTTAGAAAGATCGACAGATAGATAAATAAATAAAAAGTTAGATAAATATATAGATAGATAAATAGTTAGAAAGATAGATAGATAGAAAATTATAAAAATATATAGATAGATAGACAAATAGATAGATATATAAAAAAATACATATACAGATAGATAGATATATGGGTAGCAGATACATTGATAGATAGATATATAGATAGAAAAGCATCATATAGATAGTTAGACAAATATACAAATAGACAGATAGATAGATAGACAAGTAGATAGATATAAAGATAAATTTATTTACTGATAGACAAATAGATAGTTATATAGATAAATGTATCAACAAAAAGTAAAAAATATAAATAGACACAAATATAGATAGATAAATAGACATTTGGACACATAGATAGATATATAGATAAAAGATAGAAATATATAAATTCAAATAAATAGATATATATACAGATAAACAAATAGAAAGATTAACAAATAGACATATATATAGATAGAGATATAGATAGATCGAAAGATAAATAGATAGATAGAAAGATAGAGTGAAACAAAGATAAATATATAGATAGATAGATTAATAGATAGATAGATGATAGATAAATAGAAAGATATAATGACAAGTAGTCATATAGAAAGATAGACATATAGACAGTTAGAAAAATAGATAGATAGATAGACACACACACACACATACACATATACATAGATATATAGATTGATAGATATAGATAAATAGACAGGAAAATAAATAGATAGTTAGATAGATAGATATACAAATAGATAGATAGACAATAGACAAATTGATAAATAGATAGATAGATAGATAGATAAATTGATTGATTGACAGAAAGATAGATCGACATATATACAGATAGATTAGATTGATTGATAGATATATAATTAGACAATTAGAAAGATAGATATATAATTTGATAGACAAACAGACATATAGATAGATAGATGATAGATAGATAGATTCATAGATAAATATATAAAAAAATATAAAGAAATACATGAAAGAAAGATAGAAAGATAGATGGATAGATAGAAAGATAGACAAATAGATAGATATAGAGTCAGATACATATGATTATAGATAAATATATAGATAGAAATATAAACAAATAAATACATAGATAGAAAAACAAAAAGTTAGATAGACACATAGATAGATAGATAGATAGATAGATAGACAAATCAATAAATGCACAGATAAAAAGATAGATAGATAGACATATAGATAGATTAACATATTGATAGATATATAGAAACATAGATAGTTAAATTGATTGATTGATAGGTAGACAAATAAACATATATATTGATAGATAGATAAATAGATACATGTATACATATATAGATATAATGATCGATAGCATAAATACAAAAAGACATATAGATAGATAGATAGATAGATAGATAGACAGAAAGAAAGATAGATAAATAGATAAATGTGTAGATAGATTGACAAGTAGACTATTAGATAGATTGATTGATTGACCGATAGATAGATAGATAGACACATATACTATTAGAATTATATACTAAAAGATTGATAGAGATATATACTTTGAGATAGATAAACAAATAGAAAGATAGTTAGATAGATAGATAGATAGACAGATAGATAGTTAAAGATATAGACATTTAGATAGTTTGATAAATAGATATATAGACTAATAGTCTAATTGATGATAGAGTGATATAAAGAAAGACATATAGATAGATATAAAGATAGATAGAGAAATTGATAGATAGATAGATAGATAGACAGACAAACATATAGATAGATAGAATGATAATTATATAGACAGGTTGAAAAATAGATAGAATCAAAAATAAATTGATATTTAGGTAGGCAAGTAGATAGAAAGATAAATAGAAACATATAAAGATATATAGAGCCACAAATAAATAGTTAGGCAGATAGATAGATAGATATATATGTAGAAAGATTGATAGAGAGGTAGATATATACATAGGTAGATATATAATAGACAGATAGACACCTAGCTCCATAGAGAAATAGACACATATACACATATACACATAGACACATAGACACATATACATTTAGACACATAAAGACATAGATACATAGACACCTAGACACAGACACAAAGACATAGACAGATAGATAGGTACAAAGAGAGACAGATAGATAATTAAATAGCCATATATACAGATAGATAGATAAAAAAATAATCAGATAGATAGATAAATAATAATATAAATAGATAGATAGATGTATAGATATACATATTGTCATATAACCAGATAAATAGATAGATAGATATATAGATTGATAGATAAACCAATAGGTAGATAGATTAATAAACAAATATACATAAAGAGAGATATATTGATAGATAGATAAATAGTTAAACATATAAAAAGATAGAGAGATACAAATATAGATAGCTAGAGGGGTAGACAAATAGTTATTTAGACAGATACGCAGATAGACAAATAAATAGATATCTAGATAGATATATAGATAGATATATATATATAGTTAGACAGATTGATAAAAATTATACAAATAGAAAGATTGATAGATAAACACATAGATAGATAGACAGATAGATAGATAGACAGATAGATTGATACACAGATAGATAGAAAGATAAATTAATAAATACTCATATATTTAGTTATACTTATAGACAAATACATAAAAATTTAGAATGACTTATAAATAGATAAATATAGATAAATAAATAGATAGACATATCAAAAGAGAGTAAGATATACAAATAGACAAATAGAAAGATTGTGAGATAAAGAGATAGATAGAAACTAATAGAGAAAAAGTCATATAGATAGATAAAAAGAAATATAGTTTAACATATACAAGGATATACAAATTGAAAGTTAGAAAGATAAATAGATAATCATATAGATATATAGATAGTTACATAGATAGATAGATACATAGACAGATAGACAAATAGACTGATAGATAGATAGATAAACAAATACACAAATATACATATAGATAGATAGACAGATAGATAAATAAACAAATATAGAGATAGACAAATAGACAGATAGATTGATATAGAGATAGATAGATTGATAGACAAATAGATAGAATAATAGATAGAAACTTATATAGATATATAGATAGATAGATTCAATGTTATATACATAGACACATACATAGATAGACATACAAATTGACAGACAAATAGATAGATAGATAGATATATAAATACATAGATAGAGAAATAGAAAGATATACAGATACATAGATAGATAGATAAAAAAATAAACAAATAGACAAATTGATATATAGATAGATAGATATGTAGATAAATAGATAAATAGATACAAAAATAGACATATAGATAGATAGCTAGATAGATAGATAGAAAGATTGACATATAGATAGAATAATAGATAGACAAATAAACAAATAGAAAGATTGATAGATAGATTAATAGATTGATAGATTTATATATTATTTGAAAGGTAGATTGATAGCTTGATAGAAAGACAGATAGACAGATTGATTGATTGATTGATAAATTGATAAATAGATAGATAGATAGATAAATAGATAGATTGATTGATTAAAAAATAGTTATCTAATTAGATAGTTAGACATATTAACATATAGATAGCTTGATCGAAAGATAGATAGGTAGATAGATAGATAGACTATTAAACAAATAGAAGATAATCAATATACAAATTGACAATAAAATATATAGATAGATAGACAAAAAAGCTAATATGAGGATAAGCAGATAAAAATATAAATAGTTTAACATATATATATATATATATATATATATATATGGACATATATTCAGATAGATATATAGATGTAAAATTAGGCTGCTAGATAGATAGATAATTTGTTAGTTAGATAGATAAATCATCTGAATGATAAATGATAAGATAAACAGATAGAAAAATAGATAGATGGATTGATAAACAAATACATATATAAATAAATAGATAGATTGATAGATAATAGGATAGACAAATAGTTAGATAGATAGATTGATAGATATATATATATAAATTGGCCGATAGATTGATATGTAAATTGACAAATAGACACAAAGGTAGATAGACAGAAAGAGAGATAGATAGATAGTTAGTTAGTTAGATATACATAAAAATAGATAAATAAATAGAAAGATAGATAGATATATAGATAGAAAATATCCTAATAAAAAGATAGATACAAAGATAGATAGATAGTTAGTTAGTTAGATAGATAGATAGATAGTTAGTTAGTTAGTTAGTTAGATAGATAGAGAGAATAATAAACATATAGATAAATAGACTGATAGTTTGATTGATAGTTATAGAGTTAGATAGATAGATTGTTAGAAAATAGATATATTGACAATTAGATAGAAAAATATATAGATAGATATAGAGAAAGGAAATAGATAGATAGATTGATACATAGATCGACAAATATATTGCTAGGCATATAGATAGATAGATAGATAAATAGATTGATACATAGTTTGACAAATAGACTAATAGAAAGATAAAGATATAGATAGATATATATATATTTATATAGACTAATCAACAAATATGTAGATAGGTTGATGAGTAGATAGGCAGATATACAAATAGACAAATAGTTTGATAGATAGATAGACAGATAGATGAATAGATTGATAGGAGATACATATATAGATAGATAAATAGATACATAGATTTACTGATAGACTAATAGTTGTATTGATAGTTAAATAGTCAGATAGCTTAGAGAAATAGATATATAGACAATTAGACAGATAGACACATAGATAAATGCACAAATAGATATAGAGATAGGTAGAGAGATAAATGGGTAATAGATAGACAGATATATAGATTGATAAACTAATAAACTGATAGACTTATAAACATATAGTCAAATAGATAGATAGCCAAATAGAAAAATTTATTGATAGATAGATAGAATGATATATAGACATATATATAGTTATATAGATATATAGATAGATAAATCATAATACATAATAGATAGATAGGTAGATAGACAAATAGATATATAATTAGATAGTTAGACATATTAACATATATATAGATAAATAGATAGATAGATTGATTTTTAACCAAATTGATAGATAGATAGATTTACAGAATGACAAATAAACATATATATAGATAGACAAAAAAGTAGTTTGGAGGATAAGGAGATAAAAATATAGATAGTTTGACATATATATATATATAGATATAATTTGATAGATTGATAGATAGATAGTCAGATAGATAGATAGTTAAAAAGATAGATAGATAGACAGACAGACAGACAGATAGATAGATAGATAAAAAATAGCATGAAAAAAGGTAGATAGCTAGATACAAAATAGATATATATAAATAGAGAGATAATAATTAGGCCGATAAGAAGATAGGTAGAAAGATAGATATATAGATGACAGATAGATAGATAGTCTGATAGACAAATTGATAGATAGCTAGATAGACAAATTGACATATAGATAGTTAGATAGATAGATAGAAAGAAAGATTGATAGAAAGTTAAATAGATAGACTAATATACTGATAGTCTAATTGATAGTTAAAAAGTTAGGTAGTTATACAAATAGATATATAGACAAATATATAGATAGATAGATAAATAGCTATACAAATTGGCTAATCGATAGATAGAATTATAGATAGATAGACAAATATAATTATAGACATACAGATAGAAAATATATAAATATATATATAGATAGATAGACAAATGGACTTATAGAAAGATAAAAAGATAGATAAATATGTAGATAGATAGAAAAATATAAAAATAAAGTTAGTCAGTTAAAAAAAATAGGTAGATTGGGAGATGGATATAAAGGCAGATATACATATAGACAAATAGTAATATATATGGATAGATAGATAGACCAATCGATAACCAAAAAGATAGATGTATATATAGATAGATAGATAGATAGCCAGAAAGATAGTTAGATAGACAGATAGACAGATAAAAAGATAGATATAATGATAAATAAATAGATAGACTATTAGATTGATTGTTCGATTGAAGTAATTAAATAGTTAGATAGTTAGTAAAATAGATATATAGACAAATAGCATATAGACAAATATGCAAATATACATAGAAATATGTAGACAAATAGATAGCTTAGATAGATAGATAGAAAGATATATAGATAGAAAAGATACTATATATATGGACTAATAGACTGGATGGACAGAAACAAATTAGATAGTCGAAAGATATACAGATAGAAAGATATCTAGTTGACAATTACAAATATATAAAATTAGGTAATTAGAGATTCAGACAAAAAGACAAATAAATAAATATATAAATAAAAAAATAGATAGATAGATAGATAGACAGATAGATAGAGTTATTGATTGACATATAGATAGACAAAATAGATAGATATATAAGATAGATAGATAATAGATAAAAGAAAGATAGGCAGATAGATAAATAGGAAAAATAAATTTTTATATAGATATTTAGATATGTAGATATATAAGTAGATAGAAAGATAGATAAATATATAGATAAATAGATTGATAGTATACTATTATGTAGATAGTAAAATATATATCACTACAAAAAAATCCCAAATAACTTGGAAATATTCCCTAGCTAAATAGGATTATGCTGTTGCTAAAACAAATAATGATGGATTAATGACCGAAGTTTTCCAAAACTAATGTGCTCATCGCAAAAATTAATATTCAAAAAATTCCCCTATCAAAAAATTTTTAACGCCGTAAAATTCCCTAACTAAATTTATTTTTTCCCTTGCTTAATTTGATAATATTTTAAATTTATAGAAAGTCCTTATCTAAATTAGAGAGGGAACAATCCCTAGCTATTTTCATTCCAAATTAGTTTTAACTATTTTATTTTTTTACAAAAAAATTGATTACATATTTTTAGTTTTTATTATAAATTAAATAAAACATAACTATAAATGATAATTATAATTAACAAAATATAAAAGTAATTATAAAATTTTTTTGATACTATATATTACATTGTTTAAAACAATAACATAACAAAATTTTATTGCATCTTCATCCATACATCTAACGACATTGCATAAAGTATAATCTATTCATGAAATTGACGTTCCTTCTCTCCCTAGCCCTCTGGTCATCAGTGAAGAAATCATAGCCATATTTCTCTATCACACCTTCCTAAGATAAAAAATCATAAACAAAAAATAATGACCAACCTCAAGTCTAGACCTTGATACTTTATTACTGAAGAATGAAAATGATCCACCTCGGCACGAACATGAACCATCATATTGAATATGAAGGCTTCGAAAAATGAAGGTGCCCCAATTGGAGTGATCATCAGCTTCTACCAGCAGAATCCTTCTTTTAATTATTGTTTTATTTAAAGAAAAAAATGCAAAACAAGACTATTGTTTTCCACTTAAATAAGAAGCACATGCAAAGCATGCTTGAAAAGCAAGAGTACACACTCATATTTAAATTATTAGAAATGATAATTTTAATAAGAACTAGACATTTTCTAGATCCTCAACCTCTGAACACAGCTTCCTACCATTATCCAACAAATCAAACCTAAGAATGGGTTGTAGTGAGACAAATGTGAGGTGGAAATCATACCCAAATAAGATTCTGGATCAGGTTAGGTCATTAGGAATAACCCTAATTTTTATTGGTGTCCATTATATATAACTACATCTACAACATGTATAACTACATGCTTCAGAAACTTAATATCCATTCATATCATTCATCTCATTCATACATATTTTTTGGATATTGTATAAATCTTTATCATTTTCCCAAATATTTTAGGAACTTAAAATTAATTTTTTCAACCTTAAATGTATTTTATTGTATGTTTATAAGTTTGTATTAATCATTAAGCTTTAATATGTTTAGGGTTGTATTTTTGTTTCACTTATATCATTTAACTAAATGTTGATTTCTAATAAAATGTTCATTTGTTAAAATATATGTTGTAAATTTCAAAACAAATAACAATATGTCTGTGAAATAAATATAATAAAAAATTTTAAAATATATATGTGATGTAGTTTATTTTACATAGATAAAACTTTAAAAATAAAATTTATTTACAAATAAAAATTGCACCTCATAATATGCAATATGTTATATTTATTATAAATAAACAATGTTTGAAATGTATCTATTAATTACAAAAAAAACATTGTCATATATTCAATTTGAAAAAAAAATTTAAAAATAATTATTTAAAAAACAAGATCGTATATTAATATGGCCATTTATATATTTTGAATAAAATAAATAAAATTAATTATTTGTAGAAAAATTTACTCATATATTTATATGGTAATCTATTTTGTTTGAACATAAATAAATAAATAATTGTTTTTTTACGAAACATTAAAAATATTTATTTATATGCACTCCATTATATTTGTTTGAATTTTAAAGTTTCTAAAAATTTATTAATAATAAAAAATAACGGATAAAAATTTATCATAGACATTACTATTTTAATAAAAAGATTATATAGAAAAACAAAAACATATTATCTATTTATGAACTATATTTTCAATTTTAACATGATTGTAAAAATAAAATAATTACAAATATGTCAACTTCATTATTTATATTAGTATAATGATAGTTATTTTAATATAAATATTAAAAAACAACTATTGAATAAAATAGAAGCTCATATATTTAATTCATAATTTCATTTTACACATTAATATGCTTCACACACACACACACACCACACACACACACAAATATATTGTTTTAAATATAAAATTTACAATATTTTATACATTATGTACAATATATAATATTTTATTTTAATTAAATTTTCAAAATCAAAAAAGTTTAAATACATTTACACACACACACACACACACACACACACATATAATAGTTTCATGTGTAACTTTAAAAATACATTATGTATATAGGTATATGTGTGTGTGTGTGTGGGTGTACAGTAGTATATGCATGCATACAAGTATATACACACTACTTTGAAAATGTAGATACATGTGTGAATATATACAAAAGTACAAAATATGTATGCTGATATATAATGTATAGTAATGTATATGGATGTATAAATGTGCGTGTCTATAGGAAAGTGTATATGCACATATATATTAATGCATATATATGTAAATATCAACATTAATTTTGAGAAAAAAATACTTGAGCACATAAATATTAACAATTCCACAAATTCGTGAGAGTGGAGCAAAAAGTGACATTTTTGCAAAATACTACTAATCTTCCATCTACAACACTTTGCCTCAAAATTGATCAGAGTACTACTTGCAATGATAAGGTTCATTCAATACTACATACCAGGAGTTACATTTTTATTCAATATTATAATTTGTTCAAATAATATAATCTATCTAATATCTTTTTCATCAACTCTTCTATCTTCTTTTTCTAGTCTTTATAAGCTATTTTAAATTTTTATTATATGTGCATTTCTTATCTAATATCTCTAGTTCAAACTATTATAATAGTAAAATTTATCAAATCTATCTAAGCCTGACATCTTTCTTTCTATGAGATATTTGATTATAAAATATTTAGTATATACTATGACTTTGGTTCCCACTAAATATGATATTAACTTGCCAAAAGAAAAGATTGTTGATACATGTTCTTTCTCTATAGTGGTGTAATTCAATTGGCATTTGAGAGCGTGTTGTTATCATAGTATATGATAACTATTTATAAATATTTGTATAACTATAGAAAACTCTAATAATAATATTTAACTATATTTGTACCTATGTAAACTATTTTTATAACTATATTAATAAACTAT
The DNA here is from genome assembly GCA_029783825.1 of Sapria himalayana. Taxonomy (NCBI): domain Eukaryota; kingdom Viridiplantae; phylum Streptophyta; class Magnoliopsida; order Malpighiales; family Rafflesiaceae; genus Sapria; species Sapria himalayana. The sequence continues at coordinate 3,307,447 of JAREIK010003484.1, forward strand.
TTAATAATACTATATTAATAACTATATATAACTATTTTTTAAATTTTATATATTATATAACTATATGTGAAATTCTATATAAATATATTTTAAGAAAATATATCATAGTATAATAATATATACTACATATAATTGTATTTTACTAAATGTATAGCTATAAAAATGTTATATATAACTATATCTTTAACTACATACATATTTATAACTATATATGTATAACTATATATAAATATTTGTATAACCATGTAATACTCTATATAATTAAAATATAATTATATTTGTATTATATATACATGTATGTCTTCATATATTTAAATCAATATTTCTTTATAACTTTGTATATATTTCTGTATAACTACTTTTAATTACTTGTATGAAATATATCTACATATAATTATATGTTAACCGATTATAACTTTATTTTTAATTATATATACGATGGTATAAGAATATATAGATGTTGAACTCCCTCTCTGGTGACTATTCTTGAGGTATATGATTTTGTTTCTTTCTCATCATCAAATCTCTTTACTACATATGATTAAAGAGATTGAGGTTTATAGTGAAAGAAATGGGGTTGACGTTCACAACGCTATTCAGTAGGCTAGTTGGCACAAAGGAGATGGGGATTTTGATGCTAGGTCTAATGCTAGCGTAAGACAACCATTTATGTATAAGTTGAAACTTGGTGAAATCGTCACCACATTCCTACTATGTCTTCAATGTAGAGACTATTGAATACAAAAACATCAATTTCACTGTGTGGGATGTTGGGGGTCAAGAACAAGATTCACCCATTTCTTAGGGATTACTTCCAACAATTACCTAATTTTCTCATATTGTGGTGGACAAACAATGATAGAAATTGTGTTATTGAAGCTAGAGATAGTTGCATAGGTTGTTAAATGAGGAAAAGTTTCAAGATGCAGTTTTGCTGGGGTTTGCCATAAGCAAGATCTTCCAAGCTATGAATGCAACTGAAATTACTGACAAGCTAAGACTTCACTTCTTCGCCAATTCCATTGGTACATTTAGAGCACTTGTGCTACCTCTGGCGATGGCCTCTACGGGGGTCTTGATTGGCTTTTCCACTTACATTGCCAGCAAGTCATAAATACATTTAGCAGGATGAGACAAAACTTTGTTGACATATCTGGATGTGGATCTAATCTTGCCTACTTTGTCCGAGTTTTGTTCTGTTATGTGGATGAAATCATCTAGTTCTAGGGGGATTCAAATTATATTGATATTTATATATATCACGCCTGAAATACAAGACCTCATTTACTTTGCACTGATCTATTGTAAGATGAGCTTGTTTGTTTTCTATTTTGTGTCTTTTTGCCATTGGATCCCAAAGGTATGACAACATATAACTATAAATAGTTGTCTTTGACTATATGTATAACTATAAAATATTATATATAACTAAAATTTAAAAATATAATTAACAACATATATTTAATATACATTTTTATATTAGTATATAAAAATATATTTTACCATATATTACCTATAGATAACTATATTTATACATATATAAAATTATATGAAAAAATATATATAGCTACATGTATAAATATAAGTACAACTATATGTGTAGCTATATGTATAACCACATATAACTATATGTATAATTACATGTGTAACAACATACAATATTATTTTTAACTATATGTGTATAATTATATAAATATTTGTATAACTATATATAAATATTTGTATAGATATATACCACTATATAATTAAATACAACTATATTTGTAACTATGTATTCATATATGTAAAAATATATTTATTTATAACTTTATATATTTATGTATAACTATATAAAAATATTTATAGTTATATATACTATATCTATAATAACATATAACTATAAATAATTATATCTTATTATATGTATAACTATAAAAGCTTTATACATAACTTAATTTAAATAAATAATTTACAACTTATATTTAATATACATTTGTATATATTAGTATATAAAAATGTATTTTATTATATCTATACCTATACATTACTATATGTATAATTATATAAAATTTTAAGAAAAATATATATACCTACAAGTATAAATATAAGTATAACTATACGCGTAGCTATATGTATAACCACATGTAACTATATTTATAATTACATGTATCAACATATAACATTATGTTTAACTATATGTATATAAATATATATAAATATTTGTATAACTATATAACACTCTATATAATTAAATATAACTATATTTGTAACTATCTATACATATATGAAATATATATATTTGTTTATAACTTTGTATACATTTATGTATAACTACTTATAATTACTTGGAGCTATGAATCATTACAAAACAGCCTTAGAAATCAGGTATGATTTGGATGATAGCTATCATACACTACTTTCTTTTTCTTTATAGAACTAATGAATGCTAATAAAATATTCATAAAATTTGAAACTTGTAATCATATCACAATGTTCCTATAATAATGAGAGTAATATAAGCTCCAATTTTTTTAACAATTTACATCCTCAGTTCATTGGGTACACTCAGGGAAAGCTACATGAGTTGGTAATGAAATCATACAAATATCATGAGATTGCTGCTACTCAAAATGAGGTATTGGAGCTATGGATCAATGCAAACCTATCTCAAAAATCAAGTATGATTTTTATGATAGCCATCACATACTGCTTTCTTTTTTTCTTAATAAACTAATGAATGGTGAAAAATGTTCATAAAATTTGAAACTTGTAATCATATTAGGTTCGCTATTATGTTTCTTTCATGGCTGATTTATGAACTTCTCTAGACTATTATGCATTTCTATTTAATATTACTTATCATCTAGTTTGTGCTTTGCTTATTCACTTGATATCTACATGAAAACATCCATTGTGTAGCCAAGTAATTTTACACGTGGAACTTGATTGAGTATATATGTACATGTATGCTGTAGTGTATATTTACATATATTATATGTACATATACATATATACTGGTATATATGTATAAGTATTTACTAGTATATATGTACATACTTGTACAAATATACACTGCAGTGTAAATGTACATACATGTACATATATACTATAGTATATATGTATACACATATATATGCACATATACACTGTAGTGTATGTGTACATTTACTGAGTATCTATGTACATATAAATACTTGTACAAATATACTAGTATATATGTACATATACATATATACCAGTGTATACATATATACTACTATATATGTATAAGTACATATATAACAGTATATATATACGTATATACTACATTATATATGTACAAATATTTTATAGTTTTATATATTTATGACATAAAGTTTTGCAAAATCATGACATAGAGTTTTTAGTGAAGTAGAATTTAGCATGGTTTTCATTAAATTAAAATTTTACAAGGTTTGTAGTAATCTAAAACTTTTCATTTGTTATATCTGCTACTAAACTATGTGTATACCTATATATAAATATTTGTATAACTATATAAAACTCTATATAATTAAATATAAGTATATTTGTAATTATGTATACATATATGTATATATATATTATGTAAATCTATATATTTGTTTATAACATTGTATATATTTATGTATAACTACATATAACTTCTTATCTGAATATATCTATATATAACTATATGTTTACTATATATAACATATTTATACCTATATATACTATATGCATAATAACATATAAATATAAATATTTGTATCTTACTATATGTATACTATAAAAACTTTTTACATTTACATTAAGGATTAATCAGATATAAGAATAAAAAAGTAAAATTTATGATTAATTAAAAAATTTATTTAAATATTAAGAAATTAAGTAATATTGTTTAGTGAAATTATGGTTATGAAGTATCTAAAGAAGATATCTTTTTAATTCATATAAGTTAGAGGTAAGTGATAGGTTCGTTTGTCGAATTTGAGTCTTTATAACCTATTAAAATACTTTGACATCAATTATTATTCTACTACTTTTAGAGGATATGAAGAATCTAGATGCATTGAGTTTGTAAAAATTATATAAATTTTTTTTGTGATATCTAAAATGTCTCGTGATTTGCTGATCATTACTATGTTTAGTGTATATTAAAATCTATCGTATTTATTATTGTGAATATTATTTTATATAGGAAAATCAAATTACAATCAATATTATTGCAAATATGTTATGATAGAAAGATTAAGATATTACATAGATGAGCCTTCAAAATCAAATTCATACATTACAACAAAATACATATAATGATGTATATGATAAAATTTAAAGTAGTACAAATCATAACAGTTAGATTGATAAAGATTTTATAATTTTTATCATTTTATGACTTAATGAGTTGTAATATTTTTTATGCTTTAGTTTTATTTTGAAAGATAATGTTATCATATTTTATTTTAATAAGTATTAATTATAATTTTAAATTAAATAATTTTTTTTAATATTTTTTATTTCATAATTTTAAATTTTTTATATACTTGGTATGTATGTATTTATTTTGTATTTACATTATGTATACATGTATCTACACAATTATTTCTATCTATATACAATGTGTATATGTATATATTCAATATGAGTGTATATACACATTGTATGTACATTCTATATACATTATGTATATATTTTGTATATTGTAATACACAATAATTATATTATGTGTATATATAGATACACATAACAATTAACACATCTATGTTATGTATAATATATTGATATAATGCTGCCATCATGCTCAGCGTGTGTTGCCTGCACACACTGTCCATGGAACATGGCCCATAGAAGTCCAAGGACCAGAGCCTGGGCACTTATGAAGTGGACAAGGTACCATGGACAGGCCCTGACGAGGGCATGCCTGGCTTTCCTGGTTCAGACCTAGGCTATTCTAGGTTTGCCACGTGCCAGGCTAGGCAATAACCATTCTCATCACAATTATTGACAAAGATTTTAATGAGAACTATCTGGACTATCTTAATTTCTTTTTTCTATGAAGTTTGAGGTGATGAATATATATAATATTCATTATATTTATTGCACAATTTTAATTTATGTATATTTTTTCCACTTGTATATAGTCTATGTAGTGTAGTGCTTATATTGATGGCATGCTCCAAACACTTTTACTTTTGTTCTTTAAAAAAATATCATGTGTCTTGTGGCAGTCTCCAACATGTTAGCTGAAATGATGGTGGTGGTGGCGGCATTATCACTTTTATTTCCCCCGCTTTCATATCATGTTCAATAATATAAATACATGCTTTTAGGTGCCTCATTCCTAATGCAACCAAACCTATAAAAGTGACCAAGTACAAAGCCACATAGAAGAAGAAATACTTGATGAAAATTTATCTCTGAGAGCATGTTGTGATTGAATTAGCATCAAGGTCATTGGAGTTTGTATTATTTTGTTTTGGCACGTGTTGTTTTTTTGTTTTGTTTTGGAAGATAAAAATTCTATTTTTCTGGGCATGTACCGTTCTGATTTTCACTGGGCGACTTTTTTTATTTTCTATTTTTCAATTAGTTTTCGTAAAGTTTGAAGCCTGTGCAATTTGTTAATATACTAGGTTTCTACTTACCAGGCAGAGTTAGATGTTCTGGTAGTACAATACTTGGCCTCATGTGCAATCTCTTGTGGTGTGCTGATCTTTATTTTCAATCATGTGTGCATGACATGCACTGTATATGTACAAATACCGAGTATATAAGTATGAATATACTTGGTATATACATAAGTATATACTGAGTATATATGTAGGTATATAATGAGTATGTACATAAATGAGTGCATATATTTATTTGTATACATGTATATATTGTCATACATCATCGCCATTCCCACTTTTATTATTAGTGGAAGCTAGCGGCAGTAGCTGCTGTGGCAGTGGCAGTAGCTACTATGGCAGCAGTAGCAGCAGCGGTAGTAGTGGCAGTAGCATCAATAGCAATAGCAGAAGCAACAATTGTTGTGCTGGTAGGAGCAGCGGCGGCGGCGGCTGCAGCAGGGATAGTGGAACCAACAATGGTAGCAATGGCAGCAGCAGTAGGGGCAGCGGTAGTAGTAGCAGCAGCAATAGTAGTAGCAGCAACAGCGGTGGCGGCAGCAACAACAGCAACAAATGTTGTATATACATATGTATATACACACATATTACTACAATATTTGTACATATAATCCTACTGAGTATACACGTACTCAGTATATATGTACATATAATACTATAGTAATATATGATAATATACACTATAGTATACATGAACATATATACTATAGTATTATATATTTATCAAAACATAACTTTTTTTATTTGTTTTTTTTGATTTTATTCACTTATTTAAATTTCGTATTGATATGGTACCTCATTGCTCTCCATATGAAGTTTGTATAAGTGGGAGATTTTTTTTACTAGACATGATGCACCGTGACTCAGATAGCTTTGTAGCAGCTGAAAGATGGTGATCGGATGAGCTGAGGATGAGAAAGCAACATCAATGCACAGATAGATTATACTTTATGCACTATCGGTAGATACATTGATGAATAAGATGTAATAAAATTTTGTTATGTCACTGTTTTAAATATGTAAGACAAGGATTTCTTAGATTATAGTTATTCAAAATTATTATTCTAATAATTTATTCATCATTTTGTGTTGCATATTAGCATGGTGAAGTGCTCATTTTTTCTATGTTCAAGATTCCTATTTATATTTTAATGGTTACTGCTACAAATGATCGGTCTCAATTTCATCTGCTAGTTCTTTTGTTAGCTTGTCAACTCAGGCATGGCGGTGCAGAGAAACCCCCTTATAAGCCTTGGGACTGATAGAGAGTTCTGGTTATGGGGAGGCAAGATGTGAACTTTGATGCCCCAAGCCTGGCTTATGGCTCATCTTCCAGGTTTTTCTCTATGATTTTTTAGAGATATTTTCCAAAATTTAAATGATCTTCGTATTTCTTTTTTATGTTGATAGCGAAGTTTTGTTCCACCTTTGTGAAATATAAATGGCATAATACTAATTTGTTGTAGTTTTGTGTCATTTGAGGCTATGTGATTATATATATGTACATATTATTCTATAGTATATACGTACATATATACTGTAGTATATAGGAATCTTTTAAAAAATATAAGTAATACAATATTTTAAAATTTTGAAATATAATAAAAATATAAATTTTTTCATTAAAGTTAAGAAAAATAAATTAATATTTAAAAATTAATACATATATGTTTGCCCCTACTAAAATTTATAAGAATTAAATAATTGAGTAATATTTTTTCTATTAACTTTAATATCCAGTCTTTATTAAAATAATTAATATAACTTTTTTTAATTATCTTATCACTTTAAGTAATTTTTTGAATTTTAAAAATTATAAATGATATCAAATAATATGAAATTTTATGCCTTTAAAATTATTACATATTATCTTCATAAAAATTAATATGATGAATTCTTTAAAATTTGCAACCATAAAATATAAATTTTTATATATTATTTAATATTAAGAGTATTTTATAACTCTTAGGAGAGTAGATAGAAGAGAAATCATCTTTTCATGTATGTCTTATTATATCATGTTTGTTAATTTTATAGCTATTTGATATTTTTTTTATAAGGCTAAACATATATATTTTTTAAATTATTTATATATTTATTGTTTAATTAATATTATTATAAAAAATTGTAAGATGTATATTTTTTATTTGTACCTTGCTACACGCACATTAATTTAGTTGAAAAAATTTTGATAGTAAAGAAAATAAATGAGTCTTTTTGTATTATATATATATATATTATATTATTTATTTAATGTTTTTATAATTAAAAATATAAATATTTTGGAAATATATATAATTTGTTATTTAATGTTTATTTTGTCGAGACTAAGTCCTCCATTTTTCTCTCAACATTTTCGAAGAATAAGCGACACAATTACTCCACAGTCCTCCATTCTTTTCTCGCCACTGACGCAACATAAATATATTCGAATTAAGTGATATTTTGTTATTGATTTGAGGTACATTTTCTACCCTAATTATTCATCAATTATCTTAATGCGTATTGATTCTATTATTTTTTTTCTGAAATTCTTCTTCTTTAATCATATACATTAATTTAATAATACATATTGTGATACATACCTAATGCATTTTTGTTGTGTTGGGTAGTAGGTATGCTAATATAAACATAATTTAATTATACTTTTTTAATACATATTCTGTTAATTTAATTATACTTTTTTTAAATACATATTCTGTTAATTTAATTATAATTCGATTTCTTATATAAACTTAATCGTATATAACACAAAATGGGTGTTTTGTGTTGGGCAGTGTGCATATAACACATAAATATATAAGTGTATTTTATTATATTTATAACTATAAAAATAGTTTACATAAACATAACTATATATAAATATGACAATATATATATATATATATATATTTTTATATATGATACATTCAATATACATGTCATGTATTTCAGATATTATTAGTATTATATATATAACATTATATACATATTCTACACAAATAAAGATATATTGACTTTATGATATGATTTTAATTATGTATATTTGAAATTTGTAAGTCATCATTATAAAATACACGTCTAATAAATTTGCATTATGAAAATATTTATTATTCCATAATGCCTTGCCTACCCAATAAGTATAATTAAATTAATATCTGTAAACTATATTTTATACATGACTATGTATAGGGAAAATCACGCACTCTTATAAAAATGTAAGATTGTATTTAATATTTGTAAATTTAAAGTATAGTCACATTAATATCTGTTAATGTCAAATTAATATCTGTAAATATTTATTGATCGGTTTTCAATTAGTTCAAATAAAAATGTAATAGGCTTTATGTTACTAATACTAATTTACAAGACATTTGTATACACGTATATATTTGACTATATTTTAATTACTATGTTTAATTAAATGCCGCATAGGCTCCCTTATAAATACCCTAGCATTGACTATCAATATGATTCATACTGGATTAAAATATATAAGATATCCAGCTCATCTGACATACATTATTTCCTACATGAATTGATGCCGATGACTTTTTGATGGGTTTGAGAAGTTCCACCTATATGGATGAGTACTCTCACATATTTTATCACCTCTATAGCCATTAACTCATAAATTGTATACCCATGGACTTGACACTGCTTACTTATTGTAAGCTAACCATAGAATTGTTTACTTGAGTAAACACTAGAAACTATTTACTTATTGTAAGCTTAGATAATGAAGAAACTTTCATAATTAATCAAAATAATCAAAATCTATGAAATGATAATCCAGATTCATAGAGTTCACTTTATTACTTGTTAAACTCATATACTTGTGATACATTTTACCATGCTATAAAATAACTAACACTTGCATTGATTTTTGTACTGTCTTGTCTCTCTATAATTTCAATACTTAATGGTCTTTGAGCTATTATAATTACAATGATTCTTAGATTTTGACCTCTTGTTTTTGATTTGCTTTAACATTTTCTCTTGGTTGAATATCATTCAATTAACTTTTATATAATTCTAAAAAGGTTGATGTTTCACTTGTCTATCTCTGGTGAATCTCCTTGCTGATAATTAGATCTTGAACATCATCAAATTTCAATTTATTAGTTCTTGATGAACTATGAGCAACTATAATTGTAATATGATAATTTTTGATAGAGAACACAAAAGTATCAATGCACATACTTCATCATTGACTTCAATACCAAACAAACTTAATTGGGTTGTGATTGTGTTGACTTTATTGAGTTATTGGGTCACTGATGTGCTTTCTATCAACTTCAGATTGAAAAAACACCTCATCATATGCACTTTTTTAGCATCAATAAGTTTTTCGTATATACTAGCAAGAACCATCATAAGCCTTACTATGCTCTTCTCATTTTTTATATTGAAAGTAAGTTTGTAAGATATCATATTTCAAATGAATTCAAGTGCTAGTATGTGCTCATCTTTCTTCTTAGACTCTATCATCTTTATGAGAAGGGGTTGATATAGATTTTTCTAGTATATATAATCCTCCATCTATATTTTTAAGAATCCAAATTTCATTCTATAGATTTTTTTTATTTTCACTTTTCCTTCAAATGCAGTCATTATTGTCTACAAAATATAAATTCTTCTAGACAATTCTTGCAAAATATTATGTATGAGAATTGAGAACACCTCTTTTAACATGCTGATATTGTCTGCAAAAGTTTTACTATTTATTAAATTCATTATTATCCTCAATAGTAACTTCGCCCAATGGTGCATCATAATGCACAACCTAAACCTCTAATACACCAATTGTTGATAATAACTTGATTTCCTATTTGTTAGATAGACATTTGGATAAACTGACAAATATAAAGGTAAACAGATTGAATGAGTGATAGATAGATATATATATATATATATATATATAGAAGATTGACAAATAGGCCGAAAATAGAAAGACAGATAAATTGAGAGATAGAAAAATAGAAAGAAGATATATAAATTAATTGATAAATATAATAGTTAGATAGTTACACAGATATATAGATTGACATAAAACATTTTAACATAAAATAGAAAGATAGAAGGATAAACAAATAGACAAATATATAGATAAACTTATAGATAGATACATATATACATATAGCCAGATTGATTGATTAATAGTCAGATTGATAGATAGACAAATAGACTGATAGATTGATAGAGAGGCACATAGATATATAGAAAGACAGATAAAGAGATATATAAATAATTAATTAGAAAGACAAATAGATAGATAGATAGACAGACAGGTAGGTAGAGAGCTATAAAGATAGATGGATAGATAGATATAAATATAGATAGATAGATTGATTGATTGATAAATAGATAAATATATGGATATAAAGAGAGATAGATAGATAAACAAATAAATAGATAGATATATTATATATATACAGATAGATAGATTAATTGATAGATAAATAGATTGATTGATAGATAAATAGATAGATATAAAGATAGATAGATAGATAGATATAAGATAGATAGATAGATATAAAGATAGATAGATAGATAGACATTTAGAAAGGTATATAGAAGAAAGATAAATAGACATATATATAGACAAATAGATTGATTGATTATTAGGCAGATAGATAGACAAATAGATATAAACATAGATAGATATATAGATAGACAGATAGATAAATAGACATACAGATATATAAATAGATATATAGACAAATAGATATATAGATTGATAGATAGATTTATATATAAATTGATATACAAATTTATTAACAGATTGATCGACAAATTGATAGAGAGATTGATAGACTATTTGATAGACATAATGATAGATAGCTATATAGACAGACAAACACTTAGAAAGATAGATAGATACATAAAAAGATTAGATAGATAGATAGATAGATAGACATATTGATTGATTGATATATAGATAGAAAGATAGATAGACAGATAGATAGATAGATAGATAGACAGACATACAGAAAGATAGATAGACAGATATATAGATAGATAGTTAGATAAACAAATATATAGACAAATAGATAGATAGATATATAAATAGACAAATAGATAGACATATAGTTAGACAGATAGATAGACACATAGATAGATAGATATATATATATATATATTGATTGATTGACATTTGGATATATAAAAAGATAAATAGATAGATTGATAGATAAAGATAGGTAAAAAAATTGATAGATATATAGATAGATAGATAATAGATAAATAATAGATAGATGGAGATAAATAGATAGTTAGACATAAAGATAGATAGATAAAAAGATATATTGATAGATATATAGACAAATAGATAGATTGATAGATTGATAGATATATACATATAGATAGAGATATATATTGAAAGATAGATATTGATTGATGGATAGAAAGATATATATATAGATAAGTAGATTAATAGATAGAGAGATAGACAGATAAATAGATAGATAGATATATACATATGTATATATTTTGATAGATAGATAGATATATAGATTGAAAGATTTATAGAATGATAAACAGATTAATAGCCATTATAATAGATAGATTAAAAGATTGATTGATATATAGATTTACAGAAAGATTGATAGACAAATTGAGAGTAAAAATGATAGATAGATTGAAAGATAGATTAAATGACAGATAGATAGATAGATAGATACATAGATAAATTGATAAAAATATCGATAGACAGATAGATAGACAGATATATAGATAGATTATTAGATAGATGAATTAACAAATAGATTGATAGATATAGATTGACAGATAGATAGAGATTTAGATAGATAAAAAAATATTTGGATATATAGACATATAAATAGACAGAAAGATATACTAATAGATAAATAGATATACAGATAGAAAGTTAGATAGAAAGATAGATAGACATATAGATAGAAAGAAAGAAAGATAGATAGATAGATCAATCAATAGATTCATAGATAGCTAGACAAATAGATACAAAAATAGATAGATAGATAGATAGATAGACAGACAGATTAATATACAAATATATAGATAAATATATAGAAAGATTAATAGATAAATAGACAAATAGATAGTCATTTTGATAAGTTTTTTAAAAGTTAGATTGATAGACAAATTGATATATAGTTTGATAGCCTAATTGATTCACAGATTAATAGACAGATTAGTAAATATATTGAAAGATAGATAGAATGATATATTTATAAATAATTAGATAGAAAGATAGATAGACATTATGTTGAATAGATAGATCGACAGATAGATTGAAATTAAATATATAGATAGATAAATAGATAGACAAATAGATAGTCAAAAAGATAGAAAGATAAAAAGATAAAAAGATAGAAAGATAGAAAAATAGAAAGATAGAAAGATAGAAAAATAGAAAGATAGAAAGATAGAAAGATATATAGTTAGATAGATAGATAAACATATAGATAGACAGATATATAGAAAGATATATTGAAAGATAGATTAATAGATAGATAGTTAGATAGATTGCACATAGATAAACATATAGATAGATAGATAGATAGATCAATAGATAAATAGATAGATAGTAATATGGAAATATAGACAAAGATAAATAGATAGATTGATTGATTGATTGACAAATAGATAGTCACATAGACAAATAGACAGATAGTAATATAAAATATAGACAGATAGATAAATAAATAGGTATATAGATAGATAGATAGATTGATAGATAGATAGATATTAGATAGAAAAATAGGCAAATAGACAAAACTTTAGATAGACATGGAGATAGATAGATTATATAGATAGGTAGATAGATAGAAAGATATATATATATATATTACCCCATAAACATAGACATATAGATAGATAGATTAATAGATATAATTATAGACAGATTTATAGATAGATGATAGACAGATTGATAGACAGCTTGATAAACATATTGATAGATAGATTGACAAACAGAATGTAAGACTGATTAA
>JAREIK010003484.1:3325486-3450444 GCA_029783825.1 Sapria himalayana
AATTTCTCTATTTATCTCTTTGTATCTCTATCTATTAGTCTTTCTGTATCTATTGTGTGTCTATTTTTTCTATATATTTTTTCTATGATCTATATTTCTATCTATCTCTCTATCTATCTATCTATCTAATCTATCCATCTATCTTTCTATCTCTCTGTCTATCTTTCTATTTATTTATCTATCTATCTATCTATCTATATATTCTATAGTCTATCTATCTTTCTATCTACTGTCTATAAATCTATATATCTATCAATCTGTCTATCTAACTATGTATCAATTTATCTATTAATCTATTTATCAAACTATCTATATATTTTCCATTCGGCATTCTATATATCTATTGTTTGTCTATCAATTGTCTATTTGTCTATCTATTTGTCTGTTTATTTGGTTTGTTTGTGTGTCTGTCTATTAGTGTGTTTGTCAAGTTTTTCTGTCTATCTATTTGTCTATCTATCTATTGTTATTTGCTCTACCTGTCTACCTGAATATCTGCCTGCTTGACTAACTAATGATTGACAACTATCTATCTGTCTTTATATCTGGCTGTTCTACCAATCTGTCTATCTAACTAATTATCTATCTATCTATTTTTTTGTCTATTTAATATATGTTGTGTTAATCTCTCTATCTGCCTATCTTGTTATATATCTGTCTATCTTCTTTCTGTCTATCCTATCTATCTATATGCTATCTATCTCTATATATTTATATATCTATTATCTAATCTATTTGTCTATCATTTTTCTATCTTTTTATATATCTATATATCTATTTATCTCTCCTATCTATATATTTATTTATCTATCTATCTATCTATCTATTTATTTATTAATTTTTTATCTATCTATCTGTCTGTCTATTATCTATATGTCTCTCTAGCTTTCTATTTATATATGTGTCTATATTATTATCATTTGTCTGTCTATCTATCTATCTAATTTTTGACTATCTATGTGTCTATATATATATATATATATATATATATATATATATCTATAAATCTATTTATCTATCTATTTGTCTATCTATATATCTATTTGCATTTCTTTCTGTATATCAATCTCTCTATCTATATATATGTTATCTATCTATCTAATATTCTATCAATATGTTTGTCTATCTATCTATCTATCAGCTAATTTATCTATCTACCTATTTGTCCATCTATCTATCTATCTATTTATCTATTAATCTATCTATCTATCTATATGCATATCTATCTATCTGGCTATCTATTTGTCTCACTATATTTCTATGTATTTGTATATTTATTTGTATATCTATTTGTATATATAACTATCTATCAATCTATCTGTCTGTCTGTATATCAATCTATTTATCTATTTGTCTATCTATGTGTCTATATATCTATCTTTTTTTGTCTTTCTATCTTTTTGTCTTTCCAACTATTAATCTTTCTATCTATCTTTTTGTCTATCAATCTATCTATCACTTTGACGTTCAATCTATCTATCTATTTATTTATCTATATATCTATGTATTTGTTTGTCGATCTACTTTATTTTATGTAGAGGTGTCAAACGGGCCGGCCCGGCACGGCACGGCCCGTTTTTCACGAGCAAGATCGTGCTACCGTGATGTGCCCTACACAGCACGGTTTGTATATAGGCGGGCTTGGCACGGCCCATTGGCACGGCAAGGCCGTGCCGTGCCGTGCCGGGCCCGCTCGGACACGCCTTGGCCATACAGGCCAGGCGGCACGGCCTGGCAGGCGGGAGCAGCGACGCGGGACCGGGTCACCGGGGTCCGGGAGGCCGCACGGGTTGACCGCTGACGTACAGCTAGATGGCTCATGGCAGATTAAATCTTTTTTTATTGTAAATTTTTGATAAAGTAACCGTATAGAGTATTAAATATTAAATATAATTTTTCGTAAAAATTATAAAAATTAAAATTAAATAAAACAAACAAATATTAGAAAAAAATTTTTTTATCAAATTCAATTTAGTTTAGCTTTTTTTATATTTATAATTTATTAATTATATATTAAAATTTAAAGTTATTAATTTTTAAAATAAAATTTAAATCGTAAAAAAAATAAATAAATACATTATGTTAGTAAAAATTAAAATTAAAAAAAAATTAAACTACACAAATAAAAAAATTACCAATCATGCTTTTGAAACCAATGGTCCGAACAAAACAAGTATAAGTTTCAACACAACGTATGGTACAAAGTACAAACAAAGCGTATAAATAAAATAAATAAAAAAACATCGAAAAAAAGAGCAGATGAGCATCAATCGTCAAGTGGCATATGGATCATCATCAGCCGCAACATCAAGATCAATATCATATGGATCATCATCATCGGCAATCAGCTCCTCCGCCATCGTAGTGGATGTGGATGCGACTGTAGTGTCTGTCACAGTCCCAGGTTCAGCACGATCACGGATGCTAAATCTCGATTCCTCCCAATCCTTCAAACATGCCAAGGCCTCAACCACATTCGGACGTAATCTCGATCTCCTATCCAAAATCACGTTCACTGCAACTGAAAAAGCAGACTCTGATGCTACGCTCGACACCGGAGGAGTCAGTAGATCCCATGCCATCCTAGATAGCACGGGATAGGTGGACTCATATGATTTCCACCACTGTAATAAATAAAGATTCTTATTATCAGAATGTGATAGGATTGAGCAGTAATCGGTATCTAAGTACCGAGATAGCTCGCTCCTATGTGATGGTCCACCCCTACGTTTCCCCCTCGCTAGGTTAATGGAATAATCGTCATCTCCGAACAAGGTATCAATGTTCGTAATCACAGTCTCACCACCACCACCACCATACCTAGTATCGTAGTATGTGAACAGGTCTGTCAACTTCTCGTAAATGAACCCTTCAGGTGGCTCTTCCAGGTTCATGCACGAGGAAATGAAAGTCAGAGTGTTTTCAACCCCTTCCACCGTAGCCCTAGGGTCCATGCATGCTGCGAGGCAATAAAGAGATGGAATGGTGGACCAGTACTTCAGGTACTTGGTCTCCATCTCTGCAACCATATTTCTAAGCGTCGGGTCCGCTCGATACTTCCTAAACATGCTACTAATGTTGTATATGCACCGGAGTGCAATGCAAGTGGTGGGCGTATAAACTGACGAATACATGTTCGTCGTGTCATAAAATATCTTCAGGAATTTCATAAATGAAATTTCTGAAGCCCAGTCAGTTTCGTCAATAATAAGTTCGTCACTCTTACTATTGACGTAGTCAGATATCACGTGTTCGTATCCAACACATGATTCCAACATCAGGTACGTGTAATTCTAACGATGTCTCACATCCGATTGGAATTTCTTCTTCTTAAGATTCGCAGACAAACAGAGATTACCAAACTCTTATAGTCTGCGAGGAGTGCGAATATACTTGAGTGCATTGCATATATTTTCCAACGCGGGGGAACACACCTTCATACCCGCTTGAACTATCAGGTTAATCACATGACACATGCATCTGACATGAAAGATCTCTCCTAATGGTGCATCTCTAATATTCCTAACAAACATATTGATCGCTACTCCATTATTCGCAGCATTATCGAATGTGACACTAAAAATTTTATTTTGAATTTTATATTCCCTAAATATTTTCATCATACACTCAAAAATGGCCGGGCCATCATGAGGATGAAGAATCTCAGTGAATCCTAATATTTTTTTATTGATTGTCCAGTTAGAATCTACATAATGACTCGTGAGACATGCATAAGAAGAATCATCGTGACATGTCCATATATCGGACGTCACGGATACCACTACACTATATGCCAAAAATTCCTTAATTATTTTTTGTTTTTCTAACTTATATATCTTTAGTATGTCACTCCTAGATGTGGACCTAGGAATCCTACGATAGGATGGCTGAAAATAAGTCTGCATGATGCGCACTACCCTCGGAACTTCCGAAAATCTGATCGGAAGACCCATCAATGTGATGAACCTGGCCTTGCCGTCCCTACCCAACTCGCTGGAGTATACGAAGGGAGTAAACTTTGAGACTGAACTCGATCCAGTCTCAAAAAATGTAGTGGCAAGTTGGGTTTGCCTAGGATCTAAGGGTCCATGTTTTTTGGTGCATATTTCGGCATGCCTCTTAAGGTGCTCAGTCCCACATGTACTCTTGCATGTTAAAAGTCTCATACAATATTTGCACTGTGCCATTTCAAGTTCCTCACCCCTAACATTTACTTGTGTTATGATTTTAAAATGTGTCCAAACTAGAGTAGTCCCCCTAGTTTTTTGTTTTTTAGAACTTTGGGTTGAGACGACAAGAGAAACCAAAGTTTCAGCAGCCGCAGACGTCTGTGTAACACTAACATTTTCATTTTCCAAATTTAAATACGTGTCAGGTGTATTTGTCATTTTTCATGTTTTTTATTTTTTCGTAAGTTTTTCTAGAGAGAGAAGCTTTAGAGAGCGAAAGTAAATAAAAACGTAAAATAAATTACTCGGTAAAAGCAATGAGGTCAGTCACGTGCAAGGTGCACCGCAGGAAGCTCTAATCTTCAAAACTCAAGTTGAGTTTAACGAAAATCCAAGCCGAAATCAAAATCACGAGGCCCGAGAGACAGATGCACGGTTTATGTAAGAGAGAGAAAGTATTGAGAGGTTTTATGTTTTTGAAAAACATAAATGTTATAGGGAGGGGGGTAGATTTTATAGGCTAAAGAAAGTTTTTTTTTATAAATAAAGATATTTTTTTATTATTTTTTTTGAATTTTTTTAATATTTTTAAGGGGCAGAATCACGAGGACCATTGGATTCTGTCCCCTAGTTGTTGGAGGCGAATCCAACGGCTGAAAATCTGTGAAGTTTGATTTTTTTTGGCCGTTGGGATTGGTCAGATCTATGGCCGTCGGGTATCGGCAGTCGGGACCGCGGGTCGGGTCTGATTGGACCCGACCCGCGGTCTTTTTACCTGGGGGGGGGGGGGGGGGCGGGGGGACGGCCGGATGGGTCACGCCACACCACACGTGACACGCCGCTAGTGCCACGCGTGCCTGCGTGAACCGGCACGGGACGGACCCATGCCAGCGTGCCGTGCCGGGCCAGGCACGGCACGGCTCGTGCCAGGCACGGCACGGGCTGTTCTTAACCCGAGCACGGCATAGGCCCGGGCACGATTTAAAAACGTGCCGGGCTGGTCCAGGCACGGCCGAATCGTGTCGTGCCTCGTGCCGGGCCGGGTCGGCCCGGCACTTTTGACACCTCTAATTTTATGTATCTCTATCTATTTGACTATCTATTAGTCTATCTATCAAAAATATCTGTCTGTCTGTGTGTTGATCTATCTATCTATTTCTCTTTCAATCTGTTTATCTATTTGTCTATCTTTATGTCTATCTATTTGTCTATCTATCTATATTTCAATCGGTATTACTATCTAACAATATATATTTCTATCTATTTATTTATCAATTTGACTATCTATCTATCTATTTTTTCTATCTATCTACCTATCTATCAATCTATCTATCTAATTATCTATATATCTATCAATCTTTCTATCTATCTAATTATCTATCTATCTATATATCTATCAATCTTTCTATCTATCTATATAACTATCTAACTACCTACCTATCTTCCGTCTAGCTGTCTATTTATGTATCTAACTATCTTTTTTTCTATCAAATTATCTATTTATTTATCTATCTATATATGTATCTATCCATATGTCTATCTATCAATCTATCTATAAATATATCTATCTATATACCTATCAATCAATCAATCTAACTATCTATCCGTCTTCCTGTCAGTCTATCTATCAAACAATCATTCAATCTATATATTTGTCTAGCAATCTATCTAGGTATCTATCTATCTATCTATCTATTTATTTTTCTATATTTCTTTCTATCTATCTATCTAACTTTCTATCTTTTTATCTATCTATCTATCCATATGTCTAGAGGTGTCTAACATGTCGGGACGGGCCGACCCGACCTGTTTTTTTAAGGCACGATCGTGCTTCCGTGCCCGGCACAGCCCGCAGGCACGGCGGGGCGTGCCGTGCCTTGCCGGCCCGCTCGGGCTTGCCAGGCCCTGTGGTTTAGGATACGGGGGACTGCGGGTCGGGTCGAATCAGACCCGACCCATGGTCTTTTTTGCGGGAGGGGCATTGTGGGGTCGGGCTCATGGGACACCCAGCACGGGATAAACCCATGCCGGTGTGCCATCCCGTGGGCCGAACCATGTCGGGCCAGGCACGCACGGCACGGCTTGTGCCAAACCAGGGCACGGCACGGGCCCGGGCATGGAATTTTTCCTTGCCGGCTGGCCCAGGCACGGCTGAACCGTGCTTTGCCTCGTGCCGGGTCGGGCCGGCCCAGCCCGGTTGACACCTCTACATCTGTCTGTCTATTAAACTGTCGATCAGACTTTCAATAAATTTATCTATATTTCTATTTATTTATCTATCAGTCTATCTATAAATGATTCAATCAATCTATACAATAGTCCGTTTATCTATTTGTCTATCTATTAATCTATCTATCTTTATATCTATTTGTCTATCTATCTATTGTTATATCTATCTTTATAATGATCTATATATTTATCTATCATTCTATCTATCTATATACCTATCTATATGTGTATCTAACTATTTTTCTATCTATCTATCTATCTATCTATCTAGTGATATATATATATATTTCTATCTTTTAGTCTAATTATCTTTCTATATTTTAATCAATCAATCAATATTTCTTTTTTACAATATATCTGTATATTTATCTATTTTTCTATCTTACTATCTTTCTATGATTGTGTCAATCAATATGTCTATCTATCTATATTAAATCTATCTAACTATATATCTATATATCTTTTTATTTTTTTATCTATATATTTGTCTATCTATCTGTATATCTATCTGTTTATCTATTAATCTATCAACTATATATCTATCTATCTTTCTGTCTATCTATCTATTTATCTATCTGCCTATCTATAATCTGACTATCTATGTGTCAATCAATATGTCAATCTATCTATCTATTTTTGTATCTATCTATCTATCTATATTTTCTCTCTATTTATCTCAATATATGCCTATCTTTTTGTCTATCTATCTTTGAATCTATTTATCAATCTTTCTATCTATCTAGCTTTCTGTCTATTATCCATTTATCAATCAATCAATCTAAATGTCTATCTATTTGTGTGTGTGTGTGTGTGTGTATATATATATATGTTTATAAATCTATTTATCTATTTATTTATCAATGAATCAATCAATCATTCAATCAATTTATCTTTCTATCTATTTGTCTATCTTTTGTCTATCTATCTATTTTTGTGTCAATATATTTCTCCATCTATTTGTCAATTTATTTATCTATTTAAATAGCCAATATATTATATATATCTATCCATTCATTTATCTATTGGTATATCTATATATATAATTATTTGTGTCTCTATCTATCTATCTTTATATCTATATGTAATAAACTTTATTTTTCGATTTGTATATCTATTGATATATATATATATATATATCTTACTATATATTTATCTATCTATCTATTTGTTTATCTATCTATCTATCTATCCTTTGATCTATCTTTCTATCTATATATGTCTTTTCTATTTATCTTTCTATTTATTTATCTGTTTATCTATCTATCTGTCTATTTATCTATCTTTTTATCTACAATTCTATCTATCTATCTATCTAATAATCTTTTTGAACTATAGATCTATCTATTTGTCTATCTGTCTATCTTTCTATCTATTTCTCTATATATCTATCTATATATCTATATGTCTATCTATCTATGTATCTATTTATATTTGTGTCTATCAATTTATCTATATATTTTTCAAAAATCTATCTATCTGCCTATCAATATGTCTATCTATTTATCAATGTCTTTATCTATCTATCTTTCTATCTTTCTATCTATATGTCTATTTATTTGTGTATCTTTATGTCTATCTATGTTTCTATTTATCTATCTATCTGTGTATCTATTTGTGTATCTATATTACTATCTATATGCCTATCTATCTGTCTATCTTTATGTGTGTATATCTATCTATCTATCTATCTATCTTTTTATATGTTTGTCTATCTTTTTATCTATCTATATAACTTTCTATATGTTTCTCTGTCTATCTGTATATCTCTCTATCTATCTATTTGTCTTCTATTGATATATAAATCTATCTATCTATCTAACTATCTATCTACCTATATATCTATCAGTATATCTATATTTCTATATCTTTCTGTATATATCTTTCTGTATATCTATCTTTCTATTTGTCTGTCTATTTATCTTTCTATCTATTTGTCTATCTACCTGTCTATCAATCTATCAATCAATCTATCTATCAAATCTATCTATCTATAAATCTGTCATTCATTATGTATATCGATCTATCTACCAATTTGTCTATCTATCAGAATTTCATTCTGTCTATCAATCTATCTATCGAATTATATATATGTCTATATCTATATGTTTGTCTATCTGTCTCAATGTCTATTAGTAAGTATGTCTATCTATCTATATGTTTGTCTATCTATCTTTTTGTCTATATGTCTATTAGTTTGTATGCCTGCATACATGATTATCAACATGCATGACTATATATTTTTCTCTTATATGTTTGTCTGCCTATTTGTCTATTTGTCTGTGTGTGAATATAACTATTTACCTGTCTATATATTTGTCTAATTTTATGTCAATTTATCTGTGTCTATATGCATATCTATTTATTTATCTATTAGTCTATCTATTTATCTATCTATCTATCTATCTTTTTGTCATTTATCTATCTGTATATCTTTATATCTATCTATCTAACTGTTTGTCTTTTTCTCTATTTATCTAAATATTCACCTATCTACGAATCTATCTATCTATCTATCTATGTATATATTAGTCTATCTTACTATCTATTTATTTTTCTATTTATCTTTTTGTCTGTCTATATATCTGTCTATCTATCAATATATCCATCTAATAATCTATCAAAAACTCTTTCTATATTTACGTCTATCTTTCTTTTTATCTATTTATCTATCAAAATATACATCTATATATATATCTATCTGTCTATCTATCTATATATCTTTCTATATATATGTATGTGAACCAATTTTCAATCTATATATATATATATATATATATATATATATATATATATATCTAAAAATCATCCAAACTATCTATCAATTAATCAATTTATCTACATGTCTATATATTTGTTTACCTATCTGTCTATCTATTTATTTATCTATATATTTATCTATCTATCTGTCTATCTTTTTTTCTATCTATCTATTTATCTATATACCTATCAATATGTATATCTCTCTTTCTCTCTATATGTCTATCTTTTTATATATATATATATATGTATGTATGTATATATATATATCTGTGTATTTATCCATCAATTTCTCGATCTATATGTTTATTTATCTATCTATCTATCTATCTATCTATATGTGCATCTATATTTCTATCTATTTGTCTTTCTATCTATTTGTCTATCTATCTATTTGTCTTTCTATCTATATATATTTATATCTATCTATCTATCTATCTATTTGTCTATCTATCTTTTTATCCATTTGTCTATTTATCAATATATCTATTTTTCTATATGTCTATCTATATTTCTGTCTATATGTCAATATAATTATCTATATATCTATGAATCTTTCTAATAATCTTTCTTGCTATCTGTCAAATAATCTCACTGTCTATCTGTCTTATTATCTATATATCTATCTATCTATATATCTTTCTGTCTATTTATCTATCAATATATCTTTCTATCTATATATCTTTTATCTATCTATCTATATATCTATATGTTTATCTTTTTGTCAAAATATCTATTTGCTATAGGATTGTATATCTGTGTAACTATATATCTATCTATCTATATATCCATCTATCAATCTATTTTTCTATCTATCTCTCTATCTTTCTAACTATTTGTCTTTTTATCCATTTGTCTATCTATCTGTCGAGCTATCTATCTATCTATCTATCTAACTTTCTATCTATCTATGTATCTAAAGATCTATCTATCTAACTATATATCTGTCATATGTCTATATATATATCTATCTTTCTATCTTTATGTCAATCTATATATCTATCTATTTATGTGTCTATATATCTATTTAATGATGTTTTCTATATATCTATAAATCTATCTATCTATCTGTCTGTCTGTCTATCTATCTGAGGATCAATGTGTCTATCTATTTATTTATTTAATTATCTTTATATCTAACTATCTACTATTAAACTCTCTATCTATTAATATGTCTATATATCTATCTATGTGTTTATTTATATGTATATCTATTAGTCTATCTATTTATCTATATATCTATCTGACTATCTATGTGTTTTCTAAATGTTAATCAATGTGTCTATTGATATATATATATATATATATGTCTATCTGTCTGTGTATCTTTCAATATTTTTATCAATATTTCAATTAATTTATCCTTCTATCTATCTATATATCTGTGTGCCTATTAGTCTATCTATCTATCTATCAATCTATCAATCTATATATTTATCAATAATCTATCTTTCTGTCTTTTAATCAGTCTATCTTTCTATCTATGTCTTTATCTATCTGTCTATATATCTATCTATCTATTTGTCAAACTATTTGTATTTATATATATCTATCTTTCTGTGTATCTATCTATGTATCTATTTGTGTATCTATTTGTCTATCTATCTGCCTATCTATATGTCTATCTGTCTATCTATCTATATATGTGTGTGTCTATCTATCAATCAATAAATCTATTTATCTTTCTATCAATCTGTCTGTCTATCTATATAACTATTTGTTTCTCTATCTATCTATCTTTCTATTTGTTTCTCTATCTATCTATCTTTCTATTTGTATATCTTTCTATTTATCTATATGTCTATCTTTATATATATATATATATTGCTATCTATCAAGATAGCTATCCTTCTATCTATCTATATATCTATATGTCTATACATCTATCTATCTATTTGTCTATTTATCAGTCTATCTATCTATCAACATATTTATTTGTCTATTTGTCTATCTATCTATCTATCTTTCATCTAATAATCTATCTATCTATTTATTTATCTATATGTATATCTATCTATCTATCTATGTATCTATCAATTAATTAACTTATCTGTCTATCTATTCATTTCTCTATCTATCTTTCTTTTTATTTATCTATCTTTCTATGTATATATCTAGCTATCTATCTATCAACTCGTCTATCAATTTTTCTATCAATCTATCTATCAATATGTCTATGAATCTATCTATCTATCAATCTTGCTATCTATTTGTCTAACTATCTATCTATGTATCTATATATGTATCTATTATCTGTCTTTCTATCTTCCTATCTATCTATGTATCTATCTATCTATAATTATATATTTTTTTCTAACTATCTATCTATCTATTTGTATATCTATCTATATATTTATTTGTCTATCTATATGTCAATTTATCTAAGAATCTATCTAATAATCTTTTAATATATCTCTCAAATAATCTGACAATCTATCTGTGTATCAATTTGTCTATCTATTTGTCTATCTATCATTCTATTTATCTATCTATCTATCTAACAATCTAGATATATGTCTATCTATGTATACATCTTTCTATCTAGGTGTCTATATATATATTTATTTCTTTAAATCTATCTGCCATATATCTGTCTATCTATATGTCTATCTATCTATCTATATAAATGTGTATCTTTCTCGCTATCTATATGTATGTCTATCTATCTATTTGAATATCTATCTATTGGTCTATCTATCTATCTATTTGTCTCTCTGTCTATAATTCTTTCTATCAATTAGTCTATCAATCTATTTATCAATCTTTCTATCAATCTGTCTTTCAATCTTTTTATCTTTTTGTCTATCTTTGTGTATATCTATTTATCTATCAATGTATATATCACTTAGTCTATAAATTTTTCTATCAATCTATTTATCATGTTATTTATCAATCTATCTATAAATTTATCTATCTATCTATTTGTGTATCTTTTCTTGTAACTATTTGTATATCTATATGTCTATCTATCTGTCGATCTATGTATATTACTATCTATCTATCTATCAATTTATCTACTTAACTATCTTTCAATCAGTCTATCTGTATGTGTATTTATGCTTCTATCTATATATATATATATATCTATTTATCTATCTATCTATCTATTTGTATGTTAGTCTATCTATCTATATATCTATGTATCTATTTATCTATCTATAAATCTATCTATTTATTTATCAATCTATCTGTCTATTTATCTGGCTATCTACCTACCTACCTACCTATCTATCTATCTATTTGACTATCTATTTGTTTATATATCTTATAATTTATTTGTCTTTATATCTATCTATCGATTGATATGTATGTCTATCTATATGTCTATCTATCTTTGTATCTTTTTTTAAAAAAAAATCTATCTATCTATTTATCTATCTATCTATTTAAATATCTATCTATCTATTTGTCTATCTATCTATTTATCTATCTATCTATTTAAATATCTATCTATCTATTTGTCTATCTATCTATTTATCTATGTATCTATCTGTATATCATTCTATCTATATATCTATCTATTTATCTGTGTCTATTGATGGGTATCTCTATATGTTTATTTATATTACTATCTATCTATCTTTCAATCTATCTATATTTCTAGCTATCTATCTATCTTTATATCTATTTATATGTCTATCTATCAATGTATCTATCTATCAATCTGTATGTCTATCTATCTATCTATCTTTATAACTATCAATCTTTCTATCTATATGTCTATCTATCTATATATCTATGTGTCTATCTATTTGTCTATCAATCTTTCTATTTATTTGCCTATCTATATCTCTATCTTTTGTCTATCTATTTGTCTATCTATCTACCTACATACCTATCTATCTATCTATATATATCTTTTTCTGTATTTCTATTTCTCTCTCTACACATCTATCTTCCAATCTATATGTGTATCAATATATATATCTATCTATCTAACTATTGATATATATATATATCTATCTATCTATTTGTCTATCTATCAGTTTATCTATTGATATATATATATATATATATATATATATATATATATATATATATATATCTTTCAATCTTTTTATATAACTATCTATTTATTTATCTATCTTTCTATCTATATATGTGTCTATCTATCTGCCTTTCTTTTTGTCCATATATTTGTCTATCTATATATCTTTCTACCTGTCTATTGGTTTGTCTATCTATATGTCTTTCTATCAATCTATCTATCTCTCTGTCTGTTGTCTGTCTATCTATCTGTCTATCTCTCTGTCTATCTATCATTCTTTCTATATGCCTTTTTATATATCTATCTTTCTAGCTATTTAAATATCTCTCTATCATTCTATCTATCAATTGATATATATATATATATATATATGTCTATCTATCTGCCTATCTATTTGTCTAACTATTTGGCTATCTATTTGAATATCTAACAACCTATCTATCTATCATTATCTCTATATATCTATTTATCCATCTATCCTTCTATTGATCAATCTATTTATCTATATATTTATTTATCTATATGTAAATTAATTTGTATATCGATCTATTTATTAATAATCTGACTATTTATCTCTCAATCTATTTGTCATCCATCCATTTATCTATCTATCTATCTATCTATCTGGTTGTCTATCTATCTATATATCTATGTATTTATTTGTTTCCCTATCTGTCTATCTATTTGTATATTTATATGTGTATCTATCTCTCTATCTATAAATGTCTCAATTTTTCTATCAATCACTCTTTTAATCAATCTATCTATTTGCTTATAAATTTGTCTATCAATTTTTCTTTGAATCTTTCTATCAATATGTCTATCAATATGTCTTTAAATTTGTCTTTATATATGGTATTATATCAATCTATCTAAATATCTATTAATCTATCTATATGTCTCTTTGTTTGTCTATCTCTTTTTTATATAAATTTATCTATCAATCTGTCAATCTATTTGTCAACTTCTTTATCTATCTATCTGTAATATTTATAAGTCCATTTATTTATAAATATATCTATTTATTCATCTGTCTATTTTTTTATATCTATCTATCTATATATCTATCAATCAATCTATGTATCAATCTATCTATCTATTTGTCTATCTATCAATCAATCTATCTATTTGTCTATCTATCTATCTATTTATCTATGTATCTGACTATCTATTTGTCTATTTATTTGTATATCAATTTGCTTATCTATCTATTTATCTTTCTATCTAACTAACTAACTATCTATCTATCTATATATCTAACTGACAGTCTATCTATCTATCTATCTATCTATCTATCTATCTATCTGTGTATATATATATCTATCTATCTATCTATCTTTTTATCTACCTATTTGTAATCTCTCTATATTTCTAAATATCTATCTATGTATATCTATCTATATATATATATATATGTCAATCTCTCTATATATTTGGCTTTCAATATGTCTATCTATCTATCTATCTATTTATCTATCTTTGTATCTATCCATCTATCAATCTATTTGTCTATTTATGAGTCTAACTATATTATCTAATAATATTTCTATCTATCTGTCTAATTATTTGTTTATCTATTAGTCTCTATTTATATCTATCTATCTATCTATCTATTTGTCTAAGTATCTGTCTATAAACTTATCTATCCATCTATATATCAAATTGTTATCAAAATGTTTATCTATCTGTCTATATGTTTTGTCTTTCTGTCTATATGTCTGCCAATCTGGTTGTTTGTCTATCTGTAAATCTATCTATTTACCTATTTATCTATCTATTTTTTTGTCTATTTGCATGCCTACCTGACTGGCTGCTTAACTATCTATCTATCTATTTATCTATATTTCTATCATTCTATTTATCTATCTATCTATTTATCTATTTTTTTATCTATAAAAATAAGAATCTATCTCATTGTTTATCTATTTATCTATTTATTTGTCTATATATTTTCTATCTATTTGTCTATCTATCTATCTAATAGTCTATCTATCTGTCTATCTTTTTATATATTAATCAATCTATCTGCCTATATATCTATCTATCTATCTATCTCTAAATTTATCTGTCTATCTATATGTTTCTCTATTTCTCTATATATATGTCTATATATCTATCTATATATGTGTTTATCTATCTGTCTATTTATCTGTCTATATATCTATCTATCTATCTAGGTATTTATCTGTATATCTATCTATATAATTGGGTATCTTTCTGTCTATCTATTTGTCTATCTATCTCACAATCTATCTATATATCTATTTATCTATCTATCTATCTATCTATGTGTCTGTCTATCTATTTATTTGAATATAAATATATCTGTCTGCCTGTCTATCTATCAGTCTTTTTAACTGTATATCAGTCTATCTATCTATCAATTTATCATTCTATATATTTATCTATCAACCTATCTAGCTTTCTACCAATCTTTCAATCTGTCTATATGTCTATCTAACCGTGAATCTATCTAACTATAAATCTCTCTTTATATTTGTCTATCTAACTATGTATTTATCTATGTTTCTATCTAATATTCTATCCATCCTTCTATCTGTCTATCTAATAAGCTTTCGATCTATATGTCTATCTATCAATCCATCAATTTATCAATCAATTTATCTATCTATCTATCTGTCTGTCTGTCTATCTATCTATTTGTGTATCTATATGTCTATTTTTTCACTATCTATATGTTTATCTATCTACCTATCGATTTATCTGTCTATCTATCTGTCCATCTATCAATAAATTATTTTAATAATCTCTCTATCTATAAATATATCTATCTCTCGATCTTTTTATTTATCTTTCTACCTACCTATCAATCTGTCTATCTTTCTATCTATCTATCTATTTATCTATATATCTATATGTCGATATATCTGTCAATCTATTTGTCTATTAATCTTTATAATAATCTTTTGATCTATCTATCTATCTGACTATCAATCAGTCTATCTATCTGTCTATCAATATTTCTATTAATCTGTCTTCAATCTATACATCAACCTTTCTATCAATATGTAAATCAATTAGCGTATCAATCTATCTATCAATTTGTATTTCTATATATATATATATATATTTCAATTAATCTATTTGTCTATCCTTTTATATATCTAACCTTCTATCTATCTATCTAATAATTTATTGATCTATGTGTATATCTATCAATCAATCAATCAGTCTATCAATTATTCTATCTATCTTTATATCTATATGACTTTTTTTGTATATATCTATCTGTTGAAATATGTATCTCTCGATCATTCTGTCTATGAATCTATCTATTTTTTTGTATATCAATGTTTCTATATGTTTATCTATTTGTGTATTTGTAAGTCTATATATCTATTTATTTATATATTTATCTATATGTCGATCTAAAAGACTATATATTTTTGAATCTAACGATCTAATAATCTATGTATATATTAATATAATAATCTTACTATTTATATATCTATCTACTTACTTACCTAACTAACTATCTATCTATTTATCTATTTATTTATCGATTTGTATACCAATCAATCAATCAATCTGTCTATCTTTCTATCTATCAATTTGTCATTCAATTTTTATATCAATCTATGTATCAAACTTTCGATCAATCAGCCTATAAATATTTTTATCAATATGTCTATCTATCTATTTATCTATCTGCCTAGCAATCTATATATATATATATATATATTTGTCCATTTATATATCAATCTATCTTTATACCTATCTATCTATCTATTTATCTGTCTGTCTATCTATATATATATATATATATATCTATCTATTTATTTATCTATATTTTTATCTATCTATCTATATATCTATCTATCTATGTGTCTATCTTTTTATCTATCTATCAATCAATCAATCTATCAATCTAAGTCTTTATCTATCTAAGTACCTATCTATGAATGTCTATTTATGTGTCTATTTATTTATCAATCTATATATCTCTCTACCTATCTATATGTTTATATATTTTTCTATCTATCTATCTGTTAGTTTATCTATCTATCTATCTATCTATCTATTTGTCTATCTATCTTTCTGTCTATTATCTGTCTAGCTTTCTGTCTATCTATCTATCTATATGTCTATCTATCTGTCTATCTATTTGTTTATCGATATGTTTGTCTATCTATCTATATTTTAATCTATTAATCTGTGAATCTATCTTTCTATCATTCTATGTATCTTTGTATCTATCTCTCTATGTATCTATTTGTCTATCTATCTGTCTATTTATCTATCATTCTATATATCTATCTATTTATCTATTTGTCTATCTATATGTCTATTTTTTTGTTATCTTTATGTCTATCTATCTATGTATTTATCTATCAGTCTATCTCTCTACATATCTATCTTTCAATAAATCTATCTGTTTATCTATTTTCTTATCAATTTATCAATCTATCTATTTATCTTTCTATCTAACTATTTGTTTATCTATCTGTCTATTGATCTATCTATATATCTATCTATATAGTAATCTGTTGATCAATCTATCTGTCTATCAGTTTTTCTATTTGTCTATCTCTCTATATATGTATTTTTCTATATATCTATCTAGTAATATATCTATATAACTAGCTATCTATATTTTTATTTATCAATCAATCTATCAATCTATCTAATAATCTATCGATCTATTTGTCTACCTATCAATCAATCTATTTGTTTATCAATTAATCTATCTATCGTTATATCAATCATTCTATCAATATGTCAATCAATCTCAATACCTATCTATTTATCATTCTTTCTATCAATCCATCTATGTATCTTTCTATCTATGAATCTATCTATTAACCTGTCTATTTATTTTTCTATTATTCTTGTTATCTGTCTATCTATGTGTTTACTTTTTGTCTATCTATTTATCTATCTATCTTTTTGTTGATCTATCATTTTATCTATTTGTCAATCTATTTATCTAATAATCTATATATCTAAATATCTAATAATCTGACAATCTATTTGTCTATCTATCTATCTATCTATCTATTTGTATATCTATTTGTCTATCAATCTGTCTATCTATTTGTATATCTTTTTAATTATTAATTTGTCAATCAATTTGACTATAAATATGTTTATCAATCTATCTATCAAACTTTCTTTCAATAAGTTTATCAATCTTTCTTTCAATCTATATATCTATTTGTCTATCTATCTATTTATCTATTTTTCTGTACATCTATATATATATATATATATCTATCTATCTATCTATTTATTTCTTTATCTATCTATCTATCTATTTATTTCTTTATCCATCTATCAATCAATCTATTTATATATGTGTCAATATATTTGTCTACCCATATATATATATATATATATATATATATATATATATATATATATATATATATATATCTATATATCTATTTGTAAGTCTATCTATCTATTTATATTTCAATTTATTTATGTATCTTTTTATGTATCTTTCTATTTAATTGTCGATTTATTTATCTCTCTTTATTTATCTATAAATCTATCTATCTTTCTATTATATCCCTATCTACTTGTATATCTATCTATCTATCTATCTATTATATCCCTATCTACTTGTATGTCTATCTATCTATCTATCTATCTACCTATCTATCTATCTACCTATCTATCTATCTACCTATCTATCTTTTTTTTAAAGTTTGTTTATTATTTATAGCCCTCTTTTTGGCGGAGGAATACCGTTTGTACAAGCTACTTCTACCCTTTACCCTCTTACAACCATTCCCCATTACTAAACACTAATAGTATAATCTTTCTAGCACTATAGAAATAACATAAAATAAGTTTGCTCTTTACTAAAATGAGCTTCCTTCTTTTTTCTTCCTAGCACTTCCTAGAACATCCCTTCTATGCTGATATCTCCCTTTATTTTTGCAGTATATAACGTATTGCCAGCATAAAATAATAGGATCAGGGTTCCTTTCAACCTTGCTGCCCATATACTGCCGAATCTTTCCTCTATTATCTATCTTGTTCCTTGACCCTCTTTGTTTAACAATATATCTTTAAGTTCACATCTTGAGAGCCATTTCCAAGCAGCTTTTCAGCATCCTCATATTTCCTGCATAAAAATAACAGGAATCTCTTCCGCTTTGCAAGTTTCTTTCTACCCTATTGCACATTATGCCCACGCTTTGCCGCATCCTTGTTACCGACCTCCTGGACAAGATACTTACCTCTCCTAGGACCTTTTATTAATACAACACATGACTCTGAAACTTTCAGACTTCTAAACCTTTTCTACATGAATTATCACTGTTAAAAAACTTAAAACATGGCTTGACTCTTGCTATTTACAGACTCTTGCTGGTAAAAACATAACACATGACAAATTAACAGACTCTTGCCATAAAAAAACATAACACTTGACAATTTTCAGACTCTTGCTAGTTTCCAACTTCGTTTAATTCCAAGGAATAATATATGAATTGCCCCTTTAATGCTTCCTGCAAACACAAAACCAGAAACATACCAAAGGGACAGAATATTCCAGCCCTTACCTTTACCTTCCCTTATCTTTTACTTGTGAGGTGATCCTTGCAGTGACTGTAAAAAAATATAGCAACTATATTTTCTGGTTTTTTCCTTCGCAGTTAATCTGCATATACAGATTTCCCTGCAAAGAAGCTGCCTCAATTCCACAGCTTTTATTATTATACTTATCTTATTTTATTTTCCATATTATTTCTTCATATTCATTTAATTTCAGATTCCCCTTCACAGCAGCTACTGAATTTTCATAATCTATTTTTTCTGTTAATACTACCCTTATTAAATCTTAAATAAGGGAAGGCCTTCCTATCCAGTGTCGCTATTCCTTTTACTTTTTCTTGCATCGAAACCTCCTCAAATTCATTATCTCCTCTTATCGAACCTAATCTTGCAAGACTATCCGCCAAAGTATTAGCTTCTCTATATATATGTAAGATTGATGCGTTAAGCATTTTAATGAGGTTCAAAATAATTTCTATTTCATCCTCATACCTCCAAAGAGTTATTTTTCCACTTACTAACTCTACCAACAGCATAGAGTCCACTTTAATTTGTATATTTTCTAATTCTAATTTCTTACAGACATTTAATCTTATATTCAAAGCTTTTATCTCCGAGTGGAGGGCTGAGAATGCTTGTGTAGCCGATGTAAATGCTTTTATCACATACCCGTTTGAGTCCCTTATTACCCCTCCTCCACCTGCTATACCAGTGTCCCTATTGAAGCTATCATCCGTGTTTAATGATATTTTACCTTTCGGAGGCCTATTCCAACTTATACTTTTTACCCATCCCTGTTTCGTATTTGTGATAGTGAGGCCCCAGAACATTCCAGCTTCCTTTTTTAAGCAAGAACCATCAACTTTTATAGGGTTTATGCTTGATATATTTCTAATTTCTTTAATTATATCTTTAATAATTTCATTCGAATTCATTCTTATGCCCTCAAATTTACTCTTATTACGAGCTTTCCATAGGCACCATATTGTTATATGAGGTAGATTCTGGGTTAGCCAATTATTAATATAATTACTAGGGTTTAGATTTCCTCAACTCTTAATTCTATCAATTATTCTATCTTCTTTTTTACTTATTTGTAACTGATCTCCTAATTCCCTCCAGACTGCTGCGGCTATTTTCCCACTTGAAAGTAGATTATCCATTGATTCTTCATCTGCGAAGCAACATTCACATCTGGAGGCCATTTTAACACCTTTTCTTTTCACATTAGTGTCCACAGGCAGTGCATTTACCAGACCTTTCCATGCCAACGAGCACATTTTCAGTGGAATACCTGCTCTCCAAACCCATTTAAATAATGACTGTACAGGTTTTTTCCTTCTTATCAATTCTTTTGCTGATTTTAACGTAAAATTACCTTGTGGATTAAGGGTCCATTTCCATCCCGATTTATTCAATAATGAGTGAGCATCTACTATTTCCTTTTGTTTTTCCAAAGCTTTCCAGCTATTTGATTTCTGCTTAACACGATTATGTTCTTGTTCTAGATATTTTGCTCGCATATATTTTGCCCAGAGGGAATCATTTTCTTTAATCCTCCACCATCCTTTGCAGTCCCAAGCAGTAGCCATGTCTTGTAAATTAATGAAGCCTAAACCCGCTTCAGCCTTAGGATAACAGATGTCTTTCCAATTTTTCCAGTGAATTTTCTGCTTTCCGTTTTTTTTCCCCATAGAAAGTTTGACATTTCCATCTCTAGTTTATTTGTAAATTTCTTAGGTGGGTGTATGACTGATATAATGTGTACCAGTGTACTTTGAAGAACATGGGAGATTAATGTAGTCCTCCCCCCAAAACCTAATAAATCTACTTTCCAACCTGCTATTTTCTTTCTCATTTTGTCTAGTAAGGGCGTTAGATAATTTTCTTTCAGCCTTCCTTCATATATCGGACAACCTAAATATACTAAAGCATCTTTTTTATGTTTAAAGCCCGTTATGTTTTTAATTTTTTTTACCGCTTTTTCGGGAGCTTTTTTTTGCTAACATAAATTGACTTTTATCTTTATTGAGAGCTTGTCCTGTTTCCTTCTCAAATAATTGTAGAAGGTCCATCAGGTTTTTCAATGAAGCTTTATTCGCATTTGTGAAAATGATGATATCATCTGCATAAGCTAAACAACTAATTCACGGAGTGTTTTTTGGCTGTCTAAAGGGGATTATTTTTCCCTCTAACATTCTTGTATTTAAATTAACGATTAATAATTCTAGGTACATATCAAATAATAAAGGCGATAATGGATCCCCCTGTCTCAAGCTACGTCTAGGTTTGAATTCTTCTCCTTTCATTCCATTTACAATAATTCTAACCCAAACGCTTGTTACACATCTATATATTAAGTCAATACATGTTTCAGAGAAACCAAATTTTCTCATGACGAAACATAATGTATGCCATTCCACTCTATCAAATGCCTTAGATAGATCTAGCTTAACTACTAAATTACTTACTATCATTTTAAATGCTATTTCTTTCATCATTTCTGATGCTAATCTAATATTTTCAATCATTAATCTATTCTTAACAAATCATGTTTGTTCCTGTGATATTATAAATGGTAAAATATTACTAAGTCTGTTTTGAATAATTTTAGCAAGGATCTTATAAATTGCATTACATAAACTTATAGCCCTAAAATCCTCATATTTTTGAGGTGATTCTTTTTTGGGAATTAGCACTATGAAAAAATTCGCCCATGCCTTAGGAATATCCGCGCCTACAAAAAAGCTGGCGAGTGCAGGAATCAGATCTTTTTTGATAATGAGCTAGTTTAGCTGGAAAAAATAATTATTCCAGCCATCTGGTCATGCTACATTATCCTTATTCAGATCAAACACTGCCTTTTTAATCTCTTCTTCCTCCGGGATCTTCTCCATCATTTGGTTTTGTTCCAGTGAGATGACTGTGTTAATCCCATCCATTAATGAATTTCCTACTAGGGGGGACTGTCTGCATAGATGGCTTTTAAAAAATTACTCAAAGAGGGATCCTATCTGCTTGTCTTCTTCAACCCATTTTCCCTCATCATTTTTAATTCCCTTGATTTTATTTTTTTGAGCCTTTATTTTACACATATTGTGAAAAAACTTAGTGTTTCTATCTCCTTTCAACCATTTAATTTTAGAACACTATTTCCAGTATACTTCCTCCATATGCAACTTAAGCCTCAAGTCCCCTTTGGCCTTATTTAGTTCCTGTCTCTTTACCTCTGTATTATTATTATCGTATCTAATTCTAATTTTTCTACTTTTTCCTCTTCTTGCTTTATTATTTGGTTAAGATTTCCGAAGACTTCTTTATTCCATATTTTTAGACATTTTTTAATCTATGAAGCTTAACCATTAATATTTGCATCGGTTTCCCCTTTACTGTATCCATCCAGGATTCAGTTACTAGTTTTTCGAAGCCAGCATGCTTTTCCCACATATTCTGAAATTTAAAGTTACCTGATGCTCGGTAATTCTTATATATTGTAATAAGCAGTGGGCAATGATCCTAACAGGTTTTATTCAGATGTCTTAGCCCTGTAGCCCCATGCAAAGCTACCCACTTAGCATTACACAGTACTTTGTCCAGTCTAGCCCAAATTATGCTTCTTTTACTCCTATTGTTACACCAAGTGTAACTTGAACCTGTAAAATTAATTTCCATTAATTTCGAGTTTGAGATCGCCTCATTAAATTGTGTGATTGCTATTGGATCCGGGGTTTTACCCCCTTTCTTTTATTGATAGCTCCTGATTATATTAAAATCACCTCCTATGATCCAGGGTACATTCCTAGATGCAATGTTCTGCATTTCCTCCCACAGTGCTAACCTTGATTTTTTATCATTTTTGGCATATACCACCGATATTATTTCATCTGTTTCTTTATTTATTTTAAAATGTACTACCTGTTCTGTATCTTTTAAAATTTCAATGTCCAAATAATTATGTCACATTATCCAGAGTTTTCTATTTATATTAGCATATGCATTATTAAACCCTAGTTTTTGGCTGTAGATGATTAATTGATCCTTCTGGATCATAGGTTCCACAATGACTACGAGAGAAATTTTATGAATTTTTATTAATTATTTTAACCTATTTATCGAAGGATTATTAGCAACCCCTCTTATGTTCCAATAAAAGAATTTATCCATTAATTCCTAACTTAGTTTGAGATCTAGTTGTACACTTAGTTTCAAATTTTATGTTTAATTGTTTTTTCTTATTCCTTGGGGTTTTAATTGCATTTGTGTTTAATTTTATTTTTTCATAATATTTGTCCTGCCACCCAAGCTGCATTGCCATTATTTTTATGGCTTCTTTGGCTTGAGTTATAGTGAGCTTGGTCAAATCTTCCTCATAAATATCCATATCATCCTTCTCCTTTTCTATATAGAAAGCATGTTCCTCTTCCTCCCTACCTAATGAAGGACAACTATACACCTCTGCATCTTCCTCTGGGAAATCGAAGAGATCATCCTCTATCCAGCTATAGTCCTCCAATTTTTCTTTTAAAATTATTCTAGTTTTAATTTTCTTGTTCCTCTTCTTTCTACCCTTTACCTCCTCCCATTTTTCTCCCTCCCCTAGCTTTTCTCCTTCCTCCATACTTCCTTCATGATATTCTCTATTACTAGTCTCTCCCACTCTTAATAACTTACTCGCTCTCTCTCTCAAAAGCTCCCCTTCTACTTCCAATAAATCTGTTTCAATTATAGGTTTTTCTCTAGCCCCTCCTTCCTTCCTAATCCATCTTTCCACCATTTTTTTCCTACCTTCTAACCCTTGCCCATTATCTATCTGTTCTGTACCCATCTTACACACCCCCGATTCGTGCCCAATTCTCTTAGATTTTATGCAATAAATAGGCTGAATTTCGGGAATAACAGGTTGCCAAAACCCATTATTCTGCCCATCTTCTCCATTACCAATCTAGATCAAATTAGGTGGCTGAGTGAGCAGGTTGCACTCAACACACACGCGAGCTTTGCTTAGCCTTGTCATTGAAACAGTGGCTTCATCACGCATTATCGGTTTACCCAGACAAGAAGAAATTGTATAGAGAGATTGTGGGTTAAACAAATATAATGGGAGATTCGGAAAGGAAACCATACCGGGGCTAAAGGCACCTCCTCCAGTGGATTGAACTCCTTCGTCCACCTCAAGACTCGCATAGGAAAGGCTTTAACTTGCCATAGACCTCTATGCCATAAACGGTAGAAGTCTTCAATCATGAAGCACTGCAGGAATATGTGCTTCGCATCATAGTCGACTAGCTTCACCCTTCCCGTAAGCTTTAGCGAGGAGATAAATTGTTGTATTTCCTTCGGGCGAGGCCTTCCATGTGAAAACTTACCAATAAGCATATATTCAAAGGGCTCCATGAATTTGCGCATCTTCTCTGTTAAAAATACTATCCCGGGACTCCCATGTTTGTTACCGAAGCAGCATACAGGAGGCGTGGGCTCTCTTAAAATTGATGCAAACGACTTATTGTTTTGTAATAAGTCTTTTTGTTCCATATTTAGCTTGAGAGAAGCTTGAATCGGGCAGCAATGGCCAGTTCACCAATGACAGTTTCGCACAGCAAATCACATAAACTAGCAGTTGCACATAATATTATATCAAGCAACAATTCACAAAGCAATTTGCACAATAATTTACACAACAATTGCACAACAGTTCACCAAAGATAATCGCGAGAGATAATCACGAGAGAAAAACACGAGGGTTCAAAATTCGTGAGAGAAAAATCGCCTTCGCGAGAGAAAAATCGCCCTAACTTTTTACCTATCTATCTGCCTATCTATCTACCTATCAATATATCTATCTCTCTATCTCTCTATCTTTCTATATATCTATATGTCTATTTATCTATGTATATATATGTCTATATGTCTATCTATCTATCTATCTAATAATGTGTGTGTTTATCTATCTAATAATGTGTGTGTTTATCTATCTATCTTTCTATCTATCTGTCTATATATCTGTATATCTAACTGCTTGTCTATCTATATATATATTTGTCTATCTATCTATATCTATCTATCTATCCGTGTATCTACCTGTCTATCTATTTATTTGTATATCTATTTGTTTATCTCTTTATTTGTCTATCTATCTGTCTATATATCTATCTAATAATTTGTTTTTCAATCCGTCTACGTATTTTCCTATCTTTTTTATACGTCTTTCTATTTATACGTCTATCTATTAGTTAATCTATCCATCTATCTATCTGCAATAAATCTATCTAACTCTATGTCTATCTATCTATCTACAATTCTATGTATCTATCTATCTATATATATGTCTATCTATTTGTCAATCTATCAGTCTTTCTATATGTCTATTTAGTTGTTTATCTATCTATCTATCTATCTTTCTTTCTATCTATCTATTTATCTAATAATCAATCTATGTATCTATCTATATATCTAATTGTCTAATAACCTGTTTATCTATATGTCTATATATATGTCAATCTATCTATATATCTATTTATATATCTATAAATATTTCTATTAATCTATCTAACAATCTCTCTATCAATATGTCTATCAATCTTTTAATAAATCTAACTTTAAATGTATCTATCAATTTGTCTATAAATCTATCTATTAATCTATATATCTTTCTATCTATAAATCTATCTATCTATCTAGCTCTCTATCTTTCTATCTATCTATCTATCAGTCTATCTATATGTCTATCTATTTTTTTTATAAATATCTTTATCTGCTTATCTATCAGCATATCAAATCATCTATCTTTCTATCTATCTTTCTGTCAGTCTATCTAGCTATCTATTTGTTTATTTGTTTATGTGTCTATATTTCTATATGTCTATCTATCTTTATGTCTATCTACCTACCTACCAATATGACTTTCTAGTTGCCTCACAACCTTTCTATATGTATATGTTTATGTCTATCTGTCTATCTATCTATTTGTTTATTTTTCTATCTGTCTATATATCTAGCTTTCATTCTATCTATCTGTCTATATTTTTGTCTATCTATCTATCTATATATCTCTTTATCAATCTATATATCTATTTGTGTATTAATCAATCTATATATCTATTTGTGTATTAATCAATCTATCCATCTTTTTATCAATCTATCTATCATTCTTTTTATATATCTATCTATCAATCAATCAATCTATCTATCTATCTATTTATCCATCTATATATCTATCTATCTATATATCTATCTATCTGTCTGTCTGTCTATCTGTCTATTTATCTATCTATTTATCTGTCTGTCTATCAATCTATTTATCAATCTGTATATCAATCTATCTATCAAATTGTCTATCATTTTGTCTATCTTTCTGACTATCTATCTATTTATCTATTTATTTTTATATTTGTCTATCTAATTATTTATTTGTTTATTTCTCTAAATGTCTATTTGTCTGTCTATCTACTTGCTTGCCTAAATGATTGCCTTCATGACTGCTAGCCTGGCTATCCATCTGTTTATTTATTGGTTTGTCTATCTATTTATCTTTCTATTTGTCTATCTATCTATATATTTTTCTATCATTATATCTTTTTATTTCTATATATATATATATATATATATATATATATATATATATATATCTATCTATCTATTTGCATATTTATCTATCTATCTATCTACTTGTCTATCAATGTGTCTATTTTTCTATGTATCAATTTGTCTATCAATCAATCTATCATTCTGTCTATCTGTCATTCTATCTATCTATCTATTTATCTATCTATCTAAGTATCTATTTAACTATTTATCTATTTATTTGACAATCTATCTGTATATTTTTCTATCTATCTATCTATCTAATAATCTACCTAACTATCTGTCTATCTATTTATCTATCTATCTGTCTATCTATATGCATATCTATCCATCTATCTCTCTATATAATAATCTATCTATCTATCTATCTATATATGAATCAATCTATCTTTTTTTTTAAAAAAAATGGCTTTTATCATTTATTAAAGAAAACATACCCCTCACTTGTAGGCGGAGGAAAACCTTTACAACCTAAGAAAGCTATTTATAAGACATTCCATTTACAGGGCAATTCCCTAGCCCGAAATATAGAGAATTATCCTTATTTAAGATTAACTGTGACGGAAGCAGCTCTCTTTGTGATTCTTCATTATTATATAACAGTGAACAGCAGGTAGACTTTCCACACCAGCAGGTATATTCATCTCAGCAGCGGGAGGACTCATGGTAGCAATAGAGTGCTCTCTACATGGGTATATGCACTGTGTAAATTTTTGTTCTCCCATGGCAACAACAGACTTCGCATATGGCAGCAACAGACAGCAGCAGACTTTCCCCATCTTCTTCTTTATTCTCCCATCATCCTAATTTTTGTTTAGGTAGGTTTTCCATGATATGTACTCCTTTATTTGATATTGTCTCTACATCTATGTGGAGGCAGTTTTAGCAGCAGTACTGAAGGCTCTTTTCTTCAAGGCAGCAGCAGCAACAGCACTGGAGGCTCTTTAGCAGCAGCAGCAACACTGGAGGCAGTTTTAGTCAGCATATGGGGTAGTGCTGCCCATGTGGTCGGGCCTCTATCTCTCCTCTTCCCCATGCGTCTGGCTCTTTTCTTCACAAGTTTCCAGCCGTCTTCCTTCCTCATTTATACACTGCCAATCCTATAACAAAACCAAAGAGAAAACAAAAAAAACGACCGTGCCTACCAGATCTTGATACACTATTACCCTTATCCTTGATTAAACTTATACAACCTAAGACTAAAGCTCCACAGAATTGTCGATTTCTCCTCTTTAACATTCTGCAAGGAAAAGACAGAATACATATTGTCCTGCAAGAAAAGTCAAAGTACATCCTTTCTAAAGAGAATATCGAATTCTGCCGAAATGCAGAATTAGCACATATTTTGGATATGCAGAATTTCTAAATTACATACATATTATTATGACACCCTTACATTTTAGCTATGCTCTATTCCACCGAAATGTAGAATTAACACATCCTACAATGGGATCTCCTTCATTTATACCCTATAATTCTTCTTAACATCCTGCAAAGGAAGTCAAGATACATATTTTAAGATACTCATTTTTCTGCCGAAAAGCAGAGTTAATATGTATGTAATTGTGAGACAGAAATTCTCTGCAATGGTGAATTCCCACACAATCCAGCATAAAGATGAGACTTTGTCATACCTTCATGGTTTGTTTATTTGTTC
The DNA here is from genome assembly GCA_029783825.1 of Sapria himalayana. Classification (NCBI taxonomy): domain Eukaryota; kingdom Viridiplantae; phylum Streptophyta; class Magnoliopsida; order Malpighiales; family Rafflesiaceae; genus Sapria; species Sapria himalayana. The sequence continues at coordinate 3,354,393 of JAREIK010003484.1, forward strand.
TAATATAAGGAAAACCCATTTTATCTAAACATGCTATTCCCTTTAGTTTATTTGGCATGAATTTCTCATTATATTCTATATCTCCTCTGGTGGTGCCTATTTTAGATAGATTGTCCGCTAGATTATTAGCTTCTCTATATATATGTATTATTGAGGCCTTCAGTTCGTCCAAAAGACTAAGAATTACTTCTAGATCCTCTTCATACCTCCATAATATTTTCTTATTGATTACTGTATCAACTAATAATTTTGAATCTACCTGAACTTCAATGTTTTTAAAGTTTAGCTGCTTACATATCTCTAACCCTGATTTTAATGCTCTAATTTCTGATTCTAAAGCCGAGGAGGCTCTACTAGATCTGGTGAAAGCTCTCTGTACTGTCCCTATATGATCTCTTATTACCCCGCCTCTTCCTGCTATTCCAGTGTCCCTGCTAAAACTCCCATCCGTATTAAGTGAGAGTTTACCAACCGGCGGAGCATTCCACTGTATACATTTAGCCCATTGCTATTTTAAAACTTTGTATGTGAGATCTCATTCTTTCTCAAGCTTCTTTTCTTGTTTCATTTCCTGTATAACTATCGGTTTTATTATTGATATATTACATATCTCCTTTCTAATATCTTTTATAATTTCTGTTAAATTCATCCTTATATTTTCAAATTTACTTTTGTTTCGAGATTTCCAAATGCACCAAATAATTAGATGTGGTAGTTTCTGATTAAGCCATTTCCTGGTGAGGCTTTTCGTGTGTTCTTTATCCCATTTTTTAACTTTATCTATTAATCCATCATCTATTTTACATATTCTTTTTTCCCCTTCCATCTCTCTCTATATTTCTGCTGCGATGGGTCCATTAGAAAAAAAATGATCAGTTGTTTCAACCACTTGTGAACAGCATTCACATCTCGATGCCATGTATATTCATATCTTTTGTATATTTCTATCTACCAGTATAGCATTCATTAAAGCCTTCCATGTGAAGGAGCACATTTTTTGTGGGATGTTTTCTTGCCATACCCATTTAAATAGAGTTTGAGCCGGTTTTTTCTTTCTGACCAAAGCTTTTTCCGACTTGAGGGAAAAATTTCCTTGTGGTGTTAACGTCCATTTCCAGCCACTCTTCTTTAGTATAGAGTGTGAGTCTACTATCTCTTTTTGTTTTCCATTGACTTCTAGCTGTTCGAAGCTTTCTTAGTGGTCTTATTCTTATTATCTAATTATCTTGCCCGCATATATTTAGGTCAAAGATTATCACTTTCTTTAAGTCTCCACCATCTTTTATAGTCCCAGGCAGCTACCAAGTCCTGGAGGATCATTAGACCTAATCCTGGTTCCTCTTTCGGATAATAGATACTTTTCCAGTCCTTCCAGTGTAGTTTATTTCTGCCTTGTTTTCTACCCCATAAGAAGTTAGCCATTTCTGATTCGAGTTTTTTAATAAATTTTTTAGGGGGATGTATTACTGATAAAATGTGTGTTAGCATGCTTTGTAATACATGTGAAAGCAGCGTAATCCTCCCCCCAAATCCCAGGAGCTCTTCTTTCCATCCTGCTATTTTCTTTCTTAGCTTGTCTTGAAGGTAAATTAGATATTCTTCCTTCAACCTCCCCTCATATATCGGACAACCTATATACATTAATGCCCCTTTAATTTCTGCAAAACTTGGAATATTTTTTATTTTATCTACTAACTTTAATTTTGCATTTTTAGCAAGCATGAACTGACATTTACTTTTATTAACCATTTGGCATGTCTCTTTTTCAAATATTTAAAGAAGATCCATACGATTCATTAAAGACTTTATATTAGCATTAGTAAATATTATAAGGTCATCTGCGTAAGCTAAATAGCCTATTCTGAGTGTATTCCTTGGTTGTCTGAATGACATTATTTTACCTTCAGATATTTTCTTATTCAAGTTTCGAATTAATAGTTCTAAATAGATATCAAAAAGAAGGGGGGATAACGGATCCCATTACCTTAAACTTTTATTTGGTTTAAATTCCTCACTTAACTTACCATTTACCAGGACTCTTACCCAAGTACTTGAAATGCATCTATATATTAGATCTATGGTCAGCTCAGAGAAGCTGAACCTTATTAACACAAAGCTTACATAAACTTAGCCTATTTCTTTCATAAACTTTCCCAGTACCATTTACCACTCTATCGAAGGCTTTCGATAGATCTAGTTTGATCACTAAGTTTTTTCCTCTAGATTTACCTCCTATTTCTTTCATCATTTCTGATGCAAGTTTTATATTTTCAATAATTAATCTATTTTTACAAAGCCCGTTTGTTCCTGAGATATTATTGAAGGTAAAATTAAACTTAGCCTATTTTGTAATATTTTTGCCAATATTTTATAAATAGCATTACATAAACTTATTGGTCTATAATCCTCACATTTCTGTGGTGATTCTTTTTTTGGAATTAATACTATAAAAGATTTTACCCATGATTTTGAGATTTCCGCACCTACAAAAAAACTTGCAATTGCAGGGACTAGCTCAGTTTTAATCGTATTCCAGTTTACCTGAAAAAAATAATTGTTCCAACCATCAGGTCCTGCTGCACTATCTTTATCAATACTAAAGACAGCCGCTTTAACTTCTGGTTCTTCTGGGATCAATTCCATTAATTGGTTTTGAGCTTCCATAATGGTCGCACTAATCTCTTGCATTAGAGAATTATCTGTCCTACATGACTGACTACATAGTTGATTTTCAAAAAAATTTTTAAAGAGAGCTCCTATTTCCTTTTCATCTTCTACCCATTTTCCTTCTTTATTTATTAGACCTTTAATTTTATTTTTTTGAGATTTTATTTTAGACATATTATAAAAAAATTTAGTATTCCGATCACCATCTTTTAACCATTTTATTTTTGCTTGTTGTTTCCAATAAATTTCTTCCATGTGTAATTTCAATCTCAGTTCTCCTTTAGCCTTACTTAATTCTATCCGAGTTTCATTATTATTAGTGGAGTCAAAATCTTGCTCCAGCATGGCTACTTTTTCTTCTAGTTTTTTTAGCTCCTGATTTAATTTCTCAAAAACCTCTTTATTCCATGTTTTTAAACAGGTTTTAGCCTCAGAAGTTTAATTGATAGAACTTGCATCGGTTTACCCTCTGCTGGCTCTTTCCAAGACTCTCTGACAAGTCCTGCAAAACTCGCATGCTTTACCCACATATTTTGAAATTTAAAATTAGATGTATTACCCTGGTTTCTTTGAATTGTGATAAGCAGGGGGCTATGGTCAGAGCAAGTTCAATTTAGGTGTCTAAGTCCCGTAATCCTTTGTGAGGTGACCCACTTTGTGTTACACATTATCCTATCCAGTCGAGCCCAGATGACTCCTCTTTTTTTCCAATAATTGCACCAGGCATATCTCGAACCAGTGAAATCTATTTCCAATAGATTAGTAATGGCTATTGTGTCATTAAATTGTTTCATGGCTACCTTATCCGGTGGTTTGCCACCCTTCTTTTCTTGAGGGCTTCTAATTATGTTAAAGTCGCCTCCTATAATCCAAGGTGAATTTCTACTTGCTATATCTTTCATTTCTTCCCATAAAGCCAACCTAGATTGTTTATCATTTTTTGCATAAACTGCTGAGATTATTTGATCTGTGCTCTTATCTAATTTGAAATGTACTATTTGTTCAGTATCTTTTATTATTTTAATTTTCAATTTACTGTGCCATAAAATCCAAATTTTACTATTTAGGTTAGCATAAGCCTTATTAAATCCTAAAATTTCTCTATATTTATTTAGTTGATCCTGCAGGACTATTGGTTCTGCAATAATCATTAGTGAGATTTTATGTTCTTTAATTAAAAGTATTAATCTATTTATCGTGGGGCTATTAGCTACCCCCCTAACATTCTAAAATAGGCATCTATCCATTATAAACTAATTTAGCTTGGGCTCGAGTTGTACACTTAGATTCATAAGACATGTTAGCATATTTTTTCGTATTTCTTACTGTTTTAGGAGTGTGAGGAATTTCATGCCTAATCTCATTATATTTTACCTGTTTTCCAAGCACCATGGCCATTTGCTTTAGGGCCTCCATGGATTGGGTTCTTGAAAGATTCCCCCAATCTTCATTATAAATATATATATCAGTCCTTGCTTTCACCTCAGGCTCGTCTTGAGATACATCACCCTTGTGACTTGAAGGGCAACTAAAAATTACCGAATCTTCTTCAGGGAAATCCAGAAGATCCTCGTCTATCCATGCATAATCATCAAGTTTTTCTTTCAATACAATTCTTGTTTTAGATGTTTTTTTATATTTTCTCTTGTGTTTTACCTCCTCCCATCCTTTTTTAAGCTAACATCATTCTCTATCCTCAAGTTAGTCTCTGTCAGGGTTCCTTCTTCTTGGGTAATATTTGGATAATCTTGTGGGATGCTTGATATTATTCCACTGTCCAGATCTCCCTTCGGCTGGATATTTTGTTTGAGAAGTGAGGCCTCCTCTTTCCTTACCCATTGCATCACATTCCTACCTCCTCCTTCATGCTACTGCCCGTTGTTATGCTCTTCTTTCCCCACCTTGCACGATAAATTTTCATGCCCGAGCCTCTTACATTTTGTACAGTAGGGAGGAAGGCTTTCGGGGATGACAGTTTGCCAAAACCCCTCGGCCTGTTCCCCTTCATCACTACCTATCCATATTTTGTCAGGCGGTTTAGTTAAGAGGTTTAGCTCGACATATACACGTGCTTTATTCGGCATTGCCATGGTTCTTGTGGCTTCATCTCGTAACATGGGCTTACCCAAACACGATGAAATTGCATAGAGAGATGTTTCAGAGAAAAGATGGAGTGGCAGAAAAGGCAATGTAAACCATACCGGGGCTATAGCCGTCTCTTCAAGAGGAGTAAAATCCTTTGTCCACTTCAGTATACGCATGGGGAAGTAGTCAACTTGCCATAATCCACGCTGCCATAGACGATATTGATCTTCCAGTAGAGAGCATTGGAGCACGACATGTTTGGCATCAAAATCAGCAAATTTCACCTTCCCCTTGAGCTTTAAATTGTCGATGAATTTTTGAACTCCAATTGCACGAGGCCTGCCGTGAGAGAACTTACCAACGAGCGTGTATTCGAAAGGTTCTAAGAGCCTTCGAGATTCTTCGGCAGAGAAGATGATAGCCGGGAGCCTCGTTTTTGTTCCCTTGAATTCGTGAAATCGGCGCGGTTCCCTTCACCATCGAAGCAAAAGACTTATTATTTAATAATAAGTCAGATTTTTCCTTTCTCACCTTGAGTTGGGCTTGGTTTGAACAGCAATGGAGTGTTCTTCTTTCTTCGTTGCACAATCTAGCAGTTACTCATAAACTATACACTATCGAACAGCAATTCACGAAGCTATTTTCACAATAAATCCCTCAACTATTCGCATAATAGTATATTCCAGATAATCGCGAGAAAAGAAAGCTAGAGAAAAACGCAAGAGAAAAACCCGAGAGGATTTTCGCGAGAGAACCAAGGAGCACTTCAGGCTTCTAATTTAGCTTATTATTTCTTACAAATGTTATTGTTCATGTTCACCCATATTGCTTCATTCCCATAACAGTTTTCCTTTTTGTAGATATTGGAAATATCGCGAGAGAACCAAGGAGCACTTCGTTGTGTAAAAACTAGCTGTTACACATAATAACACTTTGCAAATATAACCTCAAACAGCAATTCACGAAGCAATTTACACGATAGTTCACCCAACAATTCACATTAACAGTTTATTCAAGATAATCGCAAGCTAAAACATTAGAGAGAAAACGTGAGAGAACCTGCAATTCACGAAGCAATTTGCACAATAATTCATTCAACAAATTCACATAATAGTTTATTTAAGATAAATCGCGAGAGAGAAAATCTAGAGAAAACCGCAGGAGAATTTTCGCGAGAGAGTTTTCGCGAGAGCTACGGTTCGGCAATTTTCGTGAGTATATGTAATCAATCTATCTGTATATCAATCAATTTATTTATCTTTATATAAATATCTCTATCAATATGTCTACCAATTAATCTATCTATCTATCTATCTATCATTCTTTCTATCAATCCATCCATGTATTTGTCTATCTATCTATGAATCTATTTATCAATATGTCTTTTTTTTCTATATATTTATCTTTCTATCTATTTATCTAATTATCTATCTATATGTCTATCACTCAATTCATCTATCTATCTATATGTTTATATATCTATCTATTTGTTAATCTTTTGATCTAATAATCTATCTATCTATTTATTTAATTATCTGACTATCTATCTATTTATCTATCTTTTAGTATATCTATCTATCTATTTATCTACCTATCTGTCTATCTATATGTCTATTTTTTTGGCTATCTATATGTCAATCTCTCTATCTATCTCACTATCTAGTAGTTTATGTCTCTGTCTATCTTTCAATCTGTATATTTATTTGTCTATCTATCTATTTTCTATCTATCTGTCTGTCTGTCTATCTATCTATCTATTTATCTATCTATCTATATATCTTTATATCTATATGTCTATCTAACTGTCTATATATTTGTATATTTATCTATATAATAATTTAATCATCTATCTGTTTATCTTTCCATCTATCTATCTATCTATCTATCTAATAATCTATCTATTTATTTGTTTATCTATTTGTCTATCTATCTGTTTATCTACCTTTCTATCTATTTTTTTAATAATTTATTTATCTATCTATTTACCTACCTATCTATCTACCTACATACCTACCTACCTGCCTATCTATCTATCTATCTATCTATTTATCTATTTATCTACTATCTACCTATCTATCTATCTATCTATGAATCAATTTATCTATCCATTTGTCTATCAATTTGTCACGACAAGAAAATCACAGTTTAGCAATGGAATTTATTGTTACAAGTCCGTTGCAAACTCATAAAAATTCATTGCAAATATCTATTAACAATGATTTTGCAACAAAAGTTTTCTATTTCAAAGAACCTTGTTACAATTTTGCACACTTTGGTATTGAGTTGCAAAAGACTAACGGATTTGCAACAAAATAATTACATTGTTATATTGCAACGCATTTCACATCCATTGCTACTTCAGTTGCAAAATCCCAAAAATTAAGACAATGGATAAGCTAAATTTGTTTCCATTTTGTTTCTAATTTGCAATAGATCATCAACCATTTCATTAATAACCATTAGAATTTTTGTTAGTCATTCCGTTGCAACTTTGCAATAGAATTGCAACCACTATGAGTCGTTCCAAATTATAATGTGTTAATTCTATTGCAAATCTTTTACAAATTTGCAATAGATTAGCAACCATTTCATTGCCAACCATTACAGTCTATTTCAATTTTATTGCAACTTTACAAGATATTTGCAACCATTATGTGTCCTTGCAAATTATTTTATTGTAATTTTATTATAATTTCATTACAATTTTGTAACAGCATTGAAACTAATATATTCTTTCTAAAACTTACTTAGTTGTAATAGAATATCTATTGCATAATCTATTGAAATTATTTTTTCCAATTTTCATTTATTTTTGTTAAATTTGTTAATTTCCAATATTTCCTATATTATTCAAAATTTATTGTACTAGATTCAAAGTTTTATGTACCATAATATAAATTGCAACACACATTTTTTGATAACTAATAGTTAATAGTTTCATATACCATATTCAACCACAATTTTAGTTTATAGTTCCTTTGTGCGATAGTATAATAATAAAAATGTCTAACAATTAGTTGGATCTTTCAGTAGTAGGTACATCTATCTCTGGAGCAATGGCTGGTGGAATAGGCAGACCCCCTAATAAGCTCTAAAATCTATGCATGAAAAGCTGTAGTGAGACTGTGCACGGACTAAAAATGCTTCATTTGCTACTGCATCATTTGCTCATGAACCACACTAATATCCTTTTCCAAAGCTATGATTCAACAATCTTCTTTTGACTGTCTGATATTCATGAACTAGCTGACTAGTTTAAAGCATATTGATAGAACTAAATGATACTTGATATTGTAGGCATATAGATCCCATCGATCCAAGGCCATATACTCGTTTCTTCTTGAATCCCCCAACTTCATCTAGATAAATTTGTTTTGCAACAACTGATTGAGATGAATATACATCCTCTCTTTCATCTGGCATCTCAGTCTCATACCTTGAAACAACATGATCCTGAAATATATAAACATTAGTAATACATTTTTCTTTAAAAAAATTACAAACAATTTGACAAAAAAGATTGCACTTACATAGTTCTCCTAAGACTTCGAATCTACATATTGATTATCTATCTTCCTCCTATGAGTTTGTTCTAGGAGCTCATGTGGAAGAGGCAGGATGCTTGAACTTGATCGCCAAAAATTTTAAAAGTATAATATAATAAAACAAGTTTTTAAAAAACATTCAATAAAATCCAAATAATTATTAATATATGTGCGAAACTGTTTAGCATGCTCCCTATGAGTTAAGGAACCACCTGTATGTTGCAAAGGTCCTTTTCCATCACCTCCAATCTCACTCATCCTATTCATAGACCTTGGGTAGACTTTTTCTAAAATTCTGGTGACTGCCAATAACATTGCCAAGCTTCACAAATATTCTCTGAGATTAAACTTGATTGTTTGCTATGATCTTTCCATTGACTAACATCATTGCTATAATGTCGTGAAGCCCTTTTATGCCATGTAACCTTAACTAGAGCATCTAATGAAGTATCCCACTAATAATGTTTCAGGAATTGACATAATGCCAAAAAAATCTGTGAAAGAAAAAAAAAGTGTTATTGTATATGATATGTGAAACTTTTTAATGTTGTCATTTTTCTCGATTTTCTTCACATTCCAATTCCACCTTATCCACACTATAAAAAAACATTTTAAAAAATTTAAGACAAAATTAAAAAAACATTTGTTATTGATCAATATATAGAAAAATAAAATAAAATAACATATATCTTATACCTAATTCATACTTGAAACTCTTGCCAGTAGAAATATTTGATATAATGAGGCACCATCTTCCAATTATAACCCATCATATGCAAATGATCCTTGAAGATATTAGTGATAATCTTAGATATATTCTCTGTGATGTGTATCCTTCAAGTAAACATACAAAGTTTATAAAAGCAGTCATAAAACTTAATTTGGTCAACATAAAAAAATCAAGTGAAATAGTTTAAAAAGGAAAACATACTATGCATCAGTAAGTGTAATGAAAGGATGAGAGATAGAACTAATGAGTAGTGGTAATGTTGAACTCTGTAGTGATGCTACTTGAGGTATTGAATCTTCTATAAGTGGTGGTGTAGATAATGATGTACAATCACCTGGTGTCTACAAGGTGGGTGTAGTAGTATTATGAATGATGGTACCTTATGCAGATGTATGTGTGGTAGGTGAACCGTCTAATGATTCAGAATCTACTTGGGCACTAGGGGAGGAAACACATTCCTACCACGTCCTCTAGCCCTTATCCCAAATTTTCGTGTCACTCCTCAACCCATATCTGCATGGGCAAAAGAACAAAATACAAAATATATTAATAGGTAATTAAATGGTTATACAACTATCAACTTACCAACCTAATTTTCATCATTGTTTAAATCATTCCATTCTTCTTCTTCATCTTCAGCATATCCTTGTTCTTCATCATCTTCATGAGAAAGTGTTTTAGTTACATCAATATCTAACATTTCACCTATCTAATCATTAAGCAAAATAGTTTTATTTTCCACCAGTAAACTACATTCTTCAACATCATTTGTTTCCGGTTGAAATGGATCTTGTGGGGTAATATGTGGCTCTACAGGCATCTCAATCATCCCTCTAGCCTTGATTTTACAAATAGCCCACCAAGATCTAGTATCATGTTTTAAGCTTAGATATGTGCAATAATACACTTTTTGTGCTTGCTTTACTAAAACAAATTGTTCATCTTGTGCATACTTTTTGTATGATTTACATCCACTAATTTGTATTGCTTGTGGATCCTCATCCTGACATTTGGTGTAATGTCAACCCACTCACACTTAAATAAAATAGTCTTCTTAATGGGTCATCCTGGGTACTCTAATTCCATGACTTCTTGCAATTGACCATAGTAGTCAGTTTCATAAATTGTGTAATTAGTACCATTAAAGCACACACCAATATTTTTTGAAAATCTAGAAGTTCCACTTTGAAGTGTATGAAAACAAAACCCATTCACATTATATCCATTATAATAGTTAATTATTTGAAGTGGTCCATCTTCTAGAGCTTTAAGATATATGTTTTTAACATTGCCACATGCCTGCAAATAAGAGTGTGTTAAAAGACATTTTACAATAAACTAACTAAAATAATAAATAACTTACGTATGTCTTGAACCATGCTAGGAAAAAATCATCGAGTCTAGCATCAAAAATTGCATCATTAATGTATGGCTCTTTTTGCCATAACTTAGTAATGAATATTCTGTTAATAGAACACTCATTAGTTGAATTAAAAAATTACAATATTAGTGCAATAGTTGAGTTAAGATGCATACTCAATATAAGGTTTAACTTCAATGCAGTTCAACAAGATATACTGATGTGCGATATTGTATGTCTTCCAAAAGGTTGATTGAGATGGGTGAATATTGACAAGTTCCCATCGAAATAATTTCCTTCCCCAGTATGGGACTCAACATTACGAGGCATCTTTCGATGTCTTGTACGGAGTGTTGGATTGAAATAATGCTTACAAAAAGCTAAAGCTTCTTCAACTAAATATACATTACATATTAATCCTTCTACTTTGGCCTTATTCCATGCATTTTGTTTTAACTTCCGCAAATACCTAGCAATCCAATCAATAAGTTTATAAATACCAATATCATATAATGATTTGATGATAGTAAATGTAGTAGTATAACATAAATTTGCATACCTTTCAAATGTATACATTCATCGGTATTAAACTAGTCCTGCTACCCTTGCTTCTATGCCAAGTGTGTTGGCAAAAGCTCAATTGAATCAAAAAAACTAGGAGTGAATATATGTTCTAGTTTGTAAATAAAAATTGGTATTTATTACTTAAATCACAACATAGCTTCTATTTTAAGCACAATTGATGTATGCTTCTTAAAGAACAAGGTAAGTTCTGTTAATGCTTGCCACACAGCTGATAGAAGTATTTCTCAAAATACAATTGGTATCAACTTTTGCATAAAGACATGACAATCATGACTTTTTATTCCAAAAAGTTTATGTTTTTTCGTGTCTACACACCTGGCTATATTTGAAGCATATCCATTTGTAAATCTGATATTCTGAATCCAAATACACAATTCATTTCGACTATTTGTGTCTAATGTATAGCAAGCTTTTGGAAACTTGTCATCAACAACATGCAATCCTGGTTGATGACATATTTCCATAAAGTCTAATCTAGACTTTGCATTGTATTTTGTTTTGCCCTCAACATTCATGACTATGTTAAAGATATTTTCAAACACATTTTTCTCTATATGCATCACATCTAAATTATGTCATATAAGATTTGTGCTGCAATATTGCAAATCCCAAAAATTAACTATTTTTTCCTTCCGGTTAATATACTAACAGAAACATTAGCATAATTTGCCCCAATCTCGGATACTTTTTTTAAGTCTAATGCATCAATTTCTCTTAGCAACTCAACACTAGAAAGAATTTTTGGAGGTGGATCTGTTGCCGTTCAATTCTTTCTAAAAGCATATTTATTTCTTCTAAATGGATGATCTAGTGGAAGGAACTTATGATGACTATCAAACTATATTTGTTTTCTTCCATTATTTAGGGTAAAAGTATATGATTCATCCATAATGCTAGTGTGCCAGATGTACTCCAATAAGACAATAGTAAGTAAGCTGGAAAGTCATTGATTGTCTATAAGAGAGCTTCCCATAGCATAAAAATTTGCATTCAAGATATGGCATAAGTTTCAACTCCAATTTCCCACAATTCTTGTAACTCAGAGATCAGAGGTTGTAAATACACATCTGACTTGTCCGTCAAATTTCTAGGGCATGGGACAATAAGTGTTAGAATCATGTATTGTTCCTTCATACATATTTATGAGGGCAAATTATATGGAATGATAATAATAGTCAATGAAGAATAATGACTCACAGATTGCCTGAATGGTTGAAATCCATCAGTTCATGGGCCTAAATTGACATTACAGCTTTCAGTTGCAAATGAGGGATGCGTAGCATTAAAATGTTTTCATGCGAGAGAATCAAAACAATGACACATCACACCATCTTCTACAAAATAATTATTATGCCATCCCATACATGAATCTAACATTTTCTGAAGCATATAACTATTGAAGTCTTGTTGTTAGTGGAAAGTAATACATTTTCTTATATGTCACAAGCTTTTATCTATTAATACTTTGTGGTCGATAGCGAGCATGGTCACAAAATTTGCATTGAGTTAATTATGAGTCATCACCCCAATAAATCCTACACTATTCAGGCAAGTATGAATTTTATTGACTGGAAACCCAATTCCCTTGATAAGCTTCTTGATCTCATAAAAAATATCGGTCATTACATTATCATCTGGTAACAACTCCTTAATAAACTAACACGAAGTATCATAGCACCATTCAGACAAATGATGCTCTGACTTGATGTGAAGCATCCGAGCAATGGCTGGTAACTATGAGTGTGTTTGACAATTAGGACATAATTATTTGTTTGCAGCATTAAGCATGTCATAAATATTTTGTGCAGTTGGGTTTGGAGATTCCTCAACAATATTAGTATTAAATTGTGGACCAATTGCATCATAAACCATCTGAACAAATGTTGTCGATGATTCAACATTATTTTTTATTGCATGATTGTTAATGGCATTCACATTATATAATGCCTCCTCTCCATATATAGATGATTTGGTCTCACAATGCAAGTACCACTTACGATAATTAGGGACAAACCATATTTATAATGATGGAACCCTACCTCGTTAACCTCAACATAATTCTTATCATGACACTTTTTTATTATATGGACATCTAATGTGATTACCATCACTACCTTTTAGTCAACTAAGTGCAAATTGAACAAATTCTTGAACTCCCGATATAAAAGATTGGTTAGGCAATCCAATTGTTAGCCTTAAATACATCCGTTCTTTATTTGAACTCATTTTACATGCCCAGATATGTAAGATAAATTACTCAGTTGATTGATATATTATAAAAATAGCAAAGTACTGATCATCATCTCACTTTAGGGTCATACATAATCAAACAAGAGAAATTAGAATCCTTATCTTTAACGACAACCTTAAAGACCTAGACACAAAATGCCAACCACCAAAAATTATCATCCCTAGTACAAAAAAAATAAAACCTGGAAACATTGTATTTAAAGACCAAATTGGTATTAAAAGTACTTGCCTATCAGCAACCTCAGCAATAATTTGCAATCTAGGGATGAGTCAATCTAGCTACCTACAAAATGTTCAAAGAATAACCAAGATGTTCATAAAAATACAAAAGGCCACTAAAATTCATATATAGGCTTATAATAATGCTTTCAAGGTGTTATATCTTAACAACTATAATTAATGTATCTAACATAATATAAAAGCATGGATTTAAAAGAAAAAAACCACATAGAAAAACAAATTAAAAAAACTAAATTAATATTAAAAAAAACTCATTTAAAAACCCTAAAGAAAATATACCTATAGGAGGCATGAAATATTCAACAAACTCCTAGACATACAACTAATTTAGGAAAAGCATGGAGCAATATACAAATTGTAAAGACAAGATTTAAATCCAAGTTCCATGAATTTGAAAGAAGGTTAAATTTCATCATATCCTTCATTACTAAGCCCTAAAGGAAGAAGGCTAAAAATTCTATAAAATATATTAATCTGTATAACAAACTATAAAAATCTAATTGTTTGTTTGAGTCAATATGTCTAAAAAAATTTGACTTATCAAATAATATATTTTGCAATACACTTATATCTATATGCAATATTATTAATATGTTTAAATAATTTAAAGAATATTCATATTTTTGTAACATAATTAATGAAATAAAAATAAAATTTTTGAAATACTATTATGTAACTAGTTTATTGTTTATTTGCTTTTATGGATTTTAAAGTTTAAGTATAATGAGTTAAAAAATATTATACTATTTATACGTGAGTGTATAAATCAACAAAAAGAACCAAATGCTAAAATTTATATAAATATTTTGAAACAATGTAATTAGACAAATACTAATAATATACTAGATCTCATTAGAATTATTAAAATAAAAATACTAAAAACATAATGAAAAATAAACTTTAAAAGCACTTTATTGCTCTACTAGGAATAAATATGTTTGTATTTGTCTATCTTAAAATAAACTTTACGCAGAGTTAGAATTGCCTACTATTTACTTATAGACAATATACCATGTATGAATTGTCAACTTCAAGTTGCTTCCATTTTTATTTTATTTCTTTAAAACAAGGACATGAAATAGAACTCCCAAAATGAAACAACTACTATTTCCTTTCAAACCCAAAAACAAAAAATCAAGAACCAAAATCATCAAGTAGTTCTAATAAATTAATACAGAAAATCAGAACGACTCCGCCAATTGAAGTAAGCCAAGAAGAACCATTTCAACTTCAATCTCTTTTATAATTCTAAACAACCTTCAAACCCATATACATTTTTAACAAAAATTTAAAAATAATCATATTCGATATTGTTTCATGGGATCTATATAGTGTAAAATATAGACATAAAGAAGATGATACTAACAATCACGGATGTTCAGGAATGAATACATGTTCAAAATCTATGTATATTCCATCCTAAAATGTACACTATATAGGTTCAAAATGCATATTGTGTTATTGGCGAGGATGTTGCAAGGGAGCAGAAAGGGAAGGGCACCACCATTGGTAGCAAAATGGAACTTGAAGCAGCCGAACAAAGGCAAGGGAAAGGAAGCTATTTTTATATTTAGGGTTTTTTTTTTGTGTTTTTGCAAATGGAAACATGAGATATTGCAGGAAAAAAGACGAACGAAACCTACAGCTAGGGTGACTAAAAACTCCATGTAGGGTGGCCGAAACCTATAGTTAGATAGAAACTTTAATATTTTAACAATATTTTTTCAAAAGCGGGACCATAACCCGACCTGTTTCTATTATTTATATTTTTAAAATTAAATAATAGAAATTGATATTTTTTTATTAAAATTTAAATGATTATATTTTTTTTATAATTTAAAGAATAAACATTGAAAAATAAAAAAAAATGAATGGATACTATTTAAATAATAAATTAGAAGTGATAGTAATTTTTCACTTTAATATATCAATAAAAATATTTTTAATATTTGTTTTTACAACTTAAGTTCAAATTCTTCTGAAGTAATGAGGAAGAAAAAAAGGAAATACATTATTTAAAAAAAAACAAAAGGACATACATTATTATTGGTATAGGGTTAATCGAGTCGAACCAACTTTATGTCTGACAGATTTATAAATTCAAATGTGAGAATTTTTCAAAAATTTACCAAATTAAGTCTAAATTATCATAAAATTTAATCTACCAAAATGATAGTCATACTTAAAATTATTGAATCAGAGTGCAAAATAATGAAAAATAAACTAAATTAACAGTTATTTTTTTTTTGGTTTTAGTGAATTAAAATTCTAAAATTTAGATTTGCCCTAGAAAAATAAAGTGGTCAAAAAGTGGGAATTAATTATATTTGGATTTTAGAAAATATATAAAAAATGATTTTATTTTAAAATTTCTGGAAAGGAGAAGTAGAGTTGAATATAGAGTGAGAAAAAAATTAAAAAAATCAATAAGTTTTTAAAGTGAATTAAAAATGTAATAAAGAATATTTTAAAAACATAAAATAATTCAAAATGTCGTATCTTTACTCATTAAAACCACCAAAAAATTAGAAGAAAAATGGTCAAAAATGAATAAGTTAAATTTGATTTTCCATTTTTTTTGGTTTCATTCTTAAAGTTGTTTACATTAGGTTATTTGAATCCAAACATGGTAAAAAAAATTATATTAATATATATTTTCATAAAATGTCATAATTATATTCTCTATATCTTCAAAATTTGGTATTAATAACAATTTTCAATTTTAACTTGTTATACACACACACACACACACAAACTAAAATCATAAAGCAAAATTTTTTTAAAAAACAAAATAATATTCTCTATATCTTCAAAATTTGTTATTAATAACAATTTTCAATTTTTATTTTGGGCAATACTATAATCAATAATTTAGTTTTCTTAAGTTATTAAAATAAGTTTAACAAACGTCATCAGCATTCTATAAATACTTAGGTTATGTTTCATTTTTTTTGAAACTATTATTTGTGCCACTACTATACTACTACAATATAAATGATGTGTTCAAAAATTTTAATTTCTAATGTGATGCTAGGGAATGCTTGTTCACATTAATTTAAAATTTGGGGAAACCATCAATTTAGTATTGTTCATAAATGAAAAAAAAAATTGATTTTAGATTGATTGAATCTTTTAATGTTATTAATAATAACATTGCCAAATTCTGGAGGACATTTGACTTTGAATCTCTAACCTCCTTCACAAATTATTCCTATACAAAAAATTCAAATATGTCTGTATTTTTTATTTATCCTCAAAAACAAAATGTAGTTTTTAAATGTCTAAAAACTTATTAGTTTTAATGATTTTTTAATATAATACAAAAATAAAAAATGATCATGATAGTAAAATTAAATAAATTATTTTTAATTAAATTAAATTTTTATCAATTATCTACCAAGATGTCTCTAAAAAGGAGTCGAATTAAAAAGCATTATTAAACATAATATAAGTAGGAACAGAATTTAATTCATCAAAAAACTCAATCGGTAAATTATTAATTTCTTGTAGTTGCCCCTCTTTATAAATATTAATAGATAATTTACCTTTGACTATAAATGAAATGGAATTTTATATTTGATAAAATACTTTGAAATATAAAGATTTATTGCAAAACTATTGCATAAATATTGTGAAATTGTTATAACTATAATTATGTTGTTAATCCGTTTCAAGTTTGCAATGGAATGAGGCCATTGAAAACTTGCAATGGCCAAATTCGTTGCAAACATGCAATGGCCAAATCTATTGTAAACATGCAACGGCCAAATCTATTGCATTATTATCTCAAAGAATAGCACAAAATTTTCATGCCATGTTTTGAATAAGGATTGAATCTGTTGCAAATTCTAGGAACAAGGCCATTGCAAGTTAGTTGCAAAAAAGATATTAGACTTTCATTAAAATTTCATTGCAAATCTGTGACTATTTTGCTATAGATTTGTCTATTTCAACAATTTTCAATGCAAAGCAAGATTTTTCTTGTTGTATGTCTATCAAACTTTCTATCAATCTGTCTATCAATCTATCTATAAAGTTGTAAATTACTTTGTCTATAACTGTATCTATCAACTTGTTTATCTATCATTCTATTTATATATTTATCAATCTATATATATGTCTATATATATGTCTATCTATTTGTCAATCTATCTATCTACTAATATGCCTATCTATCTATCTATGAATATGTATATCAATCTACCTATCAAACTATATATTTTTGTGTCTATCTGTCTTTCTTTCTATTTTTCCAACTGTCTATTAGTTAGTTTGTCTATTTATCTATTTTTATATCTATTTGTCTGTCTATTAGTTTGTTATTTGTATATCTATCTTCGTGGCTGACTATCTGGTGCATGACTACCTTCTTATATGTGTATTTTTTTGTATCTATCTGTCAATCAATCTATCTATCTGTCTGACTATCTATCTATTTGTCTATCTACCTGACTATCTATTCATATATATATCTATCTATCTACCAATCTACCTATCTTTTTATCTATCTATATATAAATCAATGAATTGTACTGTCTATCTATCTATCAACCAATCTATCTATTTATCTATCTTTTTATAAATCTATTTATATATCTATATATCTATAAATTTATCTATCTATCTATTTGTGTAATAATCTGTATATAGATTTGTCTATTTATTTGTCTATCTATTTGTGTATATATTTGTCTAATTACCAGTCTATCTATTTTTTATCTATCTGTACATCAATCTATCTATTATTCAATCAATCAATCAATCTATTTATCTATCTGTCAATCAATCAATCTATCTATCCTTTAATATATCTTTCTATCTATCTTTCTATCTATTTATCTATCTATCTATCTATTTGTATATAGATTTATATGTATATCTATTTATTTTTCTATCTATCAAACTGTCTATATATCTATCAATCTGTTGTTCTATTTATTTTGTTTGTTTGTTTTC
Organism: Sapria himalayana; assembly: GCA_029783825.1. Lineage (NCBI taxonomy): Eukaryota > Viridiplantae > Streptophyta > Magnoliopsida > Malpighiales > Rafflesiaceae > Sapria > Sapria himalayana. Next base: position 3,372,811 of record JAREIK010003484.1, read on the forward strand.
TATCTATCTATTTATTTATCTATCTATCTATCTATCTATCTATTTGTCTATTTATTTTTCTATCAATCAATCAATCAATCTATTTATCTAACTATCTATTTTTCTATTTATCTGCCTGCTTGATTGACAATCTTATACCTGACTGCCTACCTACCTATATATCTATCTATTTATCAATCAATCAATCAATCAATCTATCTATTTGTCTATATATCTATATACATGTCTATCTATCTATTTGTTTATCTACCTATCTATCTATCTATTTATCAATTTATTTGTCTATCTGTTTGTCTATCTACTTTTCTATCTATATGTCTATCTATCTATCTATCTATTTATATATCTATTTGTCTGTCTTTCTATCTATCTGTTTATCTATATGTCTATATATCGAACAATCTATCTATATATCTTTTTGTCTATCTATATTTGTATCTATGTGTCAATATAGCTATATTTCTATCTATCTATCTTCTATCTATCTGTCTAGATAATAATCTGTATATATCTATGTCTATTAATCTGTCTATTATTATGTTAATCAATCTATCTATTTATTTGTATATCTATCTATATAGTTATCTATCTACCTATATATTTATCTATCTACATATCTGTCGATCAATCAATCAATCTATTTATCTATCTATCTATATATCTATCTATTTATCTATCTGTATATCAATCCGTCTATCTATCTAATAATCTATCAATCTATTTGTCTATCTATCACTAATTCTATTTTTCTATCAATCAAACTATCTATCTTTATATAAATCTATCTATCAATATATTTATCAATCTGTCTATATATCTGTCTATCATTATTTCTAACAATCCATTTATGTATCAGTATATCTATCACGCTATGAATCTATATATAAATTTGTTTATTTATTTGTCTATCTATATGTCTTTCTTATCATTCTATCTAATTGTATATCTTTCTAACTTTTTATCTATCTATTTATCTATTTATCTATTTGTCAATATATCTATCTAATTATCTATCTATCTCTCTATCTATTTGTCAATATATCTATCTAATTATTTTTCTATCTATCTATCTATATAATAATATGACTATCTATCTATCTATCTATCTATCTATCTATCTATCTGTTTGTGTATCTATCTATTTATCTATCTATCCAGCTATATATTTATCTGTTTATCTATCTATCTATCTATCTTTTTATCTGTCTCTTTATCTATATATCTATTTGTATAACTATCTATCTATCTATCTATCTATCTATCTATCTGTGAGTTTATCTATATGTATATCTATTTATTAGTCTATCTGTCTATATTTCTATCTATCTATCTATCTATCACTATATATATATATATATATATCTATCTTTCTATATGTATATATATCTATTTATCTATCTATTTGTCTATAAATCTATCTATCCATCAATCTATCTAATATTTTTTCTATATATCGATATATCTATTTTTCAATCAATCTTTCTTTCTAACTATCTATCTATCTATCTATCTATCTATATGTGTAACAATATATCAATAAATTTTATTATTAATCTATCTATCAGTTTACCTATTATTCAGTCTATCAATCTATCTATTAATTTACCTATAAATATATTAATCTATCTATATATCTATATGTCTATCTATCTATGCATCAATATGTTTATATATTTGTCTATAAATCTGTCCATTAATATGTTTATCTATTTGTTTATCAGTCTGTCCATCAACCTGTCTATCAAATTTTCTCTCTTTCTGTATATGTGTATTTATGTCTATCTATCTTTCAATCTATTTGTTTTTTTGTTTGTCTTTCTATCTTTTTATCTGTATGTCTATCTATATATTTGTCTATCTAATTGCCTGCCTATCTAACTGTTTGGTTGCGTGACTGATGACTTTATGTGTATCTTTCTATCTATTTGTTTGTTTGTTTGTCTATCTATCTATCTATCTATCTATGTATCTATCTATATATCTATCTATCTATCTATCTATCTATCTGACTGTCTCTCTATATATTTTTCTCTCTCTACTTGTCTATCTATTTATCTATCTATCTATTTGTATATCTAACTATCTATGTATTTGTCTAATATTCTATTTGAATTTCTATTAATCTATTTATCTATCTATCTATCTATATGTATATCTATCTATTTATGATTTAATCTATAAAATTATCTATCAATCTATCAATCAATCTATATGTCTATTTATCAGGCTATCTATTTGTTTTTTTATATATATCTACCTGACTATATATATATATATATATATATATATATATATATATATATATATATATATATATATATATATATATATATATATATATATATCTATTATTGATCTATCTATCTATTTTTTATATATCTATATGTCTATCTATCTATCTATCTTTTTTAATATCTATCTATCTATCTTTTTTACTATCTATCTATTTATCTATTTGTCTATCTTTCGGTCTATCTATCTTTTTATATATCTATCTATCTATATATCAATCTATCTATTTGTATATTTATATTACTATATATCTGTAAATCTATTAATATATCTAATTATAAATCTATCTATCTATCTATTTGTATATCTATCTATTAATCTATTTATTAATATGTCTATCTATCTATCTATCTATCTATTTTATTATCTATTTGTATATCTATCTGTCTATCTGTATGTCTAACTATCTGTCTATCAATTTTTAAATCAATTTTTCTATCAATCTCTCTATCAATCAAATTAACAATCTATATATAAATCTATATATTATTCTATATATCAATCTGCCTATCAATCTATCTTTATTTTGATTATTTATTTATTTATCTGACTATTTATCTAACCATTTATATGTCTATCTATGTATCTATTTTTCTATCTTTCTATCTGTCTATTTATATATCTATCTATCCATCTATCTGTCTTTCTATCTTTTAATATATTTGTCCATCTATCTATATATCTATCTCATTATCTATGTATCTAACTATCTATGTATTTGTCTATGCATGTATCTATCTATTTGTCTTTTTAATATATCTATCTAGCTATGTATCTATCTATCTATCTACTATCTATCTGTATATCTATTTGTCTATCTATCTATCTATCTGCTATCTATCTGTCTTTCGATTTGTCTATCTATCTATCTATCTATATATTTATTTTTCTATATATATATATATATATATATATTTATATTTATTTATCTATCTATCTCTCAATCAATCAATCACTCAATTTATCTATCTATCTATATGTCTGTCTGTCTATCTATCTATCTAGCTATTTATTTATTTATCTATCTCTCTTCCTACTACCTACTTATCTATCTATCTATTTATCTATCTTTCTAACTAACTAACTATCTATATATATAGTTATCTATAAAACTATGTATCTATCTTTTTGTCTTATAATCTGTGTACCTATCCATCTATCTATATGTCTATCTGCCTATCTATCTATCTATTTATATATCTACTTATCTATTTGTCTATATTTCTATATATCTATCTGTTTATTTATATGTCTAATTATATGTATATCTATCTATCTATCATTCTATCTATACAACTATATATATATATATATATATATATATATATATATATATATATATATATATATATATATATATATATATATATATATTTGTCTATCTATATGCCAATTTAGCTGATTATCTATCTATCTATATGTTTTTTCTTTCTTTCTATCTTTCTATCTATATATCTGTCAATCAATCAATCTATCTATCCATCAATCTACTTATCATCTATCAATCAATCAGTCTGTCTATCTATCTATCTATCTATCTATCTATCCATCTCTCTATCTATCCATCTATCCATCTATTAATCTATCAATTTATTGATTTATATCTATCAATTTATATCTATATATCAAACTATCTATATATATTTTTTTGTCTGCCTATCAATCTGTATATCAAACTATCTATTAATCTATCTATAAACTTGTGAATTTATCTATCTATAAATCTATCTATAAATCTTTATATCTATCAATTTATTATCTATCTATCTATCTACCTATCTATCTGTCTATCTATCTATTTATTTATCTGTCTATCTATCTATATATCTATCTATCTATCTATCTCTTTATCCATCTATACATCTAGCTATCTATCTATTTATCCATTTTTATCTATCTATCTATCTATATGTTTTTCTATCTGCTTATATATCTACCAATTTAAATGTCTATATAACTATCTATTTATCTGTCTATCTATGTATCTATTTATGTATCAATCTATATGTCTATCTTTTTGTCTATCTATCTATCTATCTATATGTCTATGTATCTATCTATTTATCAATCTCTTAATCAAATTATCTATTAATCTATATATAAATCTATCAATTTATCTATGTATCTATCTGTTTATATATTTTAATATCTATAAATTTATCTATCTATTTATTTATATTTCTATCGATCTATATGTCTGTCACTCTATGTGTTTATCTATCTTTAGTCTTTCTATCTAGCTAACTATCAATTTGTTTATTTGTTTGTCTATTTATTTATTTATCTATCTATATGTCTGTCTGTCTATCAATATATCCGGATATAAATCTATTTATCTATCTATCTATTTATCAATCAATCAATCAATCTATCTTTCTATTTATCTATTTATTTATCTTTCTTTTGTATGTTTATCTATCTATCTGTTTGTTTTTCAAGCTTTCTATTATATTTTTGTCTATTTTTCTATTTATCTATCTATCTATTTGTTTGTGTATCTATTTGTCTATCTATACTTTATGTATATGTCTTTAAATCTATATATCTTTCTATTTTTCTTTTAATCTATCTAAAAATCTTTTTATCAATCTATATATCTATTTATCTATCAACCAGTCTATAAATCAATCAATCTATCTCTAAGTGTGTTTATCTATTTGTATATCTATCTATTTATTTATCTATATATCTATTTGTCTCTCTATCAATCTATCTATTTTTCTATCTATGTATCTATCTATATGAATATCTATCTGGATATCATTTTTCATATATATTTGAATATCTATATATCTATCTACAGATTTATCTAGTAATTTATATACAATTTATCTATCTATCTATATGTCTATCTGTTTAATTATCTGTCTATTTAATAATCTCTCTATATATTTGTCTATCTATCTGTTTACCAATTTTTCTATCAATTTGTCTATCAATCAGTCTATCAATCTATATATCTAAATATGTGTTTTTCTATCTATCTATAAATCATTCTAACTATATATATATATCTATATATCTATATATCTATCTGTTTATCTTTCAGTCTATCTGTATGTCATTCTATGTATCAATCTAGTTGTGTATCTATATGACTTTTTGGTTGTGTGTCTATTTATCTACATGCCTATATATATCTCTATCTATCTTTCTATCTATCTATATATTTAACTAATTATCTATCTTATCTATCTATCTATCTGTATGTCTATCTGATAATCTTTATCTTTATCTATATGTGAATATATTTGTCTATCTTTATATCTATCTATCTATCTATCTATCTAACAATCTATCTATCTATCTATCTATCTATCTAACAATCTATCTATCAATCTATCTATCTATCTGTCCATCAATCAATCAATCAATCTCTCTATCTTTCTTTCTTTTTGTCTATCTGTATGTCTATCAATTTGTCTATTTATCAATTTGTTTCTCAAATTAGCTATTTGAATTTTTTTGATTGTTTGTCTATCTATCTATCTATCTATCTTTGTCTCTATTTATCTATTTATATATCTTTCAATCTATATGTCTATCTATCTGTCTATCTATCTATTTATCTATCTTTGTATTTTTCTGTATTTCTGTCTATCTATTTGTCTAACTTTCTATCTATATATCTTTCTATCAATCTAGCTACCAACCTAACTTTCTATCTATTTCTTTATCTATCTATTTGTATATTTGGCAATCTATCTATATGTCTATATGTGTGTATATCTATCTATCTATTTGTCTGTCTGTATATGTATTTATCTATCTATCTATTTGTCTATCTATGTGTCTCAATATATGTTTGTCTATGTGTCTGTCTATCTATCTATCTATATATGAGTCTATCTAACTTTCTATCTATCTATCTATCTGTCTGTCTATCTGTCTATCTGTATATCTATATATCTATATATCTTTCTGTCTATCATTCAGTTTATCTATCTTTATATCTATATGTATATCTATTTATCTATCTATATAATAACATGTCTATCTATTTGTGTATCTTGCTATCTAACTAACTAACTAACTATTTATCTATCTCTCTTTCTCTCTCTATCTATTAATCTATCGATCTTTATATCAATATGTCTATCTATATATCAATCAATCTATCTATTTGTATATATATTTGTTTATCTATCTATCTATCTGTCTATCAGTCTCTCTATTTATCTATATATCTATCTGTATATCTATCTATCTATCTTTTTATTTATATGTCTATCTATCTATCTATATATCTCTCTGTCTATCTATCTATATATCTATTTGACCATCTATTTATCGATCTATCTTTTTTTTAAATATTATTTTATTAATAATAACCATCTCTTTTGGCGGAGGAATACCGTTAATACAAACTATCATCTACCCTTAGCCCTTTTACACCCATTCTTTAAATAAAATAAAATACATTTGACCAATCTAATAAAATGTAATTTTATTTGTGCTATGGCTGTGCTAATCTATGACCCCTATCTTTACTTTTTTGTCCAAGAAGAAATTCCTTCTGAAAGTTAATGACTATCCTTATAATGATAGCTTATCCCTTGTCTTGCTTTAACGATCTTTCGATGAGTATAATAAGTTTTATTTTTCTTCTTTCTATATTTCGGTGCTTCAATAGTTTCTTATCTCTTTAAATCTGAATGTGATTATCCCTCCAGCATTTTTAGCTAACTCCTTCCACTGTCTTATAATGATAACTGGGATTATGAACATCTTTATAAGCTATCCTCCCATGTCTTATAATGTTATTTATCTATCTAATTAACTAACTATCTATCTATCTATCTATTTTTATATCTATCTATCTATTTGTCTACACATTTATCTTTCTATTTATCTATCTTTCATTATATCAATCTGTATATCTATATATCTACCTACCTATCTATCCATATGTCAAATAATCTATCTATCTTTCTATTTTCCTATTTATCTTTCTATCAATCTACCTATTTATTTGATTATCTATTATTTTATAATCTATCTATCAAACTCACTATCAATCAATCATTCTTTATATCTTTCTCTATAAATCTGTCTAAAAATTTTTCAATTTATCTGTCTATCTATCTTTCTATCAATATACCAATTTATTTATCTATATATTTTCAATATGTGTATCAATCATTCTATCAATCTATCTTTAAATCTATCTATCTATATATCTATCTATCTATCCATCTAACTATCTGTCTATCTACCTATATGTCAATCTATCTGTCTATTTATTTATATTTCTATCTAATAATCTATTTGTCTAACTATCTATCAATTTGTCTATCAATATGTCTATCAATCTATCTATAAATCTATCTATCAATTTGTATATCAATCTGTATATCTATATATCTAATTATATGTCTATCTATTTGTCTATATATTTAACTATCTTTCTAACTATTTGTTTATCTACTTACTATTTATCTATTTTTCTATATATATATCAATCTATCTATCTTACTACCTATCTATACGTATATCTATCTATCTGTATATCTATTTATATATCAATATATCGATGTATCAGACTTTATAATTATCTATTTGTCTATCAATATACAATCTATTTGTCTAATAATTTATCGATCTATTAGACTCTCTATGGCTATTTATCTATCAAACTATATGTCAATCTATCTATCTATCAATTTGTCTATCTATATGTCTATCAATCCATCTAACAACCTATCTATTAATCTTTTTATTAAACTATTTATCAATTCTTCTATCAATCTATCTATCAATCTATCTATCAAAATATCGATCTATTTATCTAACAATCCATCTATCAATTTGTTTATCATTCTATCTATTATTCAATCTATGTATCTATGTATTTATGTATCTATCTATCTATCATTTACTTTATTTATCTATCTATCTATTTTTCTATCAATCTATCTATCCATTTATCTATCCGTCTATCTATTTATATTTTTATTTATCATTTTGTCTATCTATCTGTCTATTTATTTGTCTAACTATCTATCTATCTATCAGTTTATCAATATATTTATCAATCTTTCTATCAAGCTATTTATATATCTCTATATCAATCTCCTTATTAATCTATTTATCAAATTTTCTATATATTTGTCTATCTGTATGTCTGTCTATTTATTTGTTTGTATATCTTTTTGTTTGTTTGTCTATCTGTCTGTGTATTTGCATGACTATATGTTTATCTGTCTATCTACCTACCTTCCTGATTATATTCCTACCTAAATGTCTTTTTGTCTTTCTGAATTTCTATCTATCTATTTGTCAATGTATCTATGTATATATTTATCTATCTATCTATCTATTTTTCTAACTATCTAACAATCTATTTGACTGACCATCTATTTGTCTGTATGTCTATCTATCTATATATCTATATGTTTATCTATCTTTCTATCTAACTATCTATCTATCAATCTATATGTCTATCTATCTATCTATCTGTCTGACTTTCTGTCTATATGTCTATCAGTCTATCTATCTATGTATCTGTCTATATTTTAACTATCTATGTATTTTTTTGTCTATCTTGTATGTGTCTGTCTTTCTGTTAGTCAATATGTCTATCTTTCTATCTAAATGTTTGTCTATCTATCAATTTATCTCTCTGTCTATATATATATATACTTATCTTATTATATATAATCTATCTATTTATCTCTCTCTATCCATTTGTCTATATATCTATTTATCTATCTATCTATCCATCCATTTGTCTATATATCTATTTATCTATCTATCTATCTACCTATCTATATGTTTATCTCGATATCTATCTATCTATCTCTCCTTTTGTCTATATATATATCTAACTGTCTATTTATCTATCTTTTGATCGATCTATCTTTCTATTTGTCTATCTATTTTTCTATCAATCTGTCTATCTATCTATCTATATATTAATCTATTAATCAATCTATCTATTAATCTTTTGATCAATCTACCTATCAATTTGTCTATAAATTTGTCTATCAACATATCAATCTATTTGTTTATCTTTTTATCTATCTATCTATCTATGTATCAATCCCTCTATCTATCAGTCTATCAATCTGTCTAACTTTCTCTCTATCAATCTATCTATCAATTTATCAATCATTCTATATGCAAAACTATCTATCAATCTTTTTAACAAAATGTCTATCTATATATCAATCAATATATCTATCAACCTAGAGGTGTCAAACGTATCGGGCCGGGCCGGGCCGGCACGAGGCATGGCACGTTTTTAAACCGTGCCTGGGCTCGTGCCGTGCCCGGGTTAAGAACATCCCGTGCCGGGCCGTGCCTGGCCCCCTATCCAGTGCTATCTAAGATGGCACGGGATCTATTGACTCCTCCGGTGTCGAGCGTAGCATCGGAGTCTGCTTTTTCTGTTGCAGTGAACGTGATTTCGGATAGGAGATCGAGATTACGTCCGAATATGGTTGAGGCCTTGGCATGTTTGAAGGATTGGGAGGAATCGAGATTTAGCATCCGTGATCGTGCTGAAGCTAGGACTGTGATAGACACTACAGTCGCATCCACATCCACTACGATGGCGGAGGAGCTGATTGCCGATGATGATGATCCATATGATATTGATCTTGATCTTGCGGCTGATGATTCTCATGATATGCCGCTTGACGATTGATGCTCATCTGCTCTTTTTTTTCGATGTTTTTTTATTTATTTTATTTATATGCTTTGTTTGTACTTTGTACCATACGTTGTGTTGAAACTTATACTTGTTTTGTTCGGACCATTGGTTTCAAAAGCATGATTGGTAATTTTTCATTTGTGTAGTTTAATTTTTTTTTAATTTTAATTTTTACTAACATAATGTATTTATTTATTTTTTTTACGATTTAAATTTTATTTTAAAAATTAATAACTTTAAATTTTAATATATAATTAATAAATTATAAATATAAAAAAAGCTAAACTAAATTGAATTTGATAAAAAAAAAATTTCTAATATTTGTTTGTTTTATTTAATTTTAATTTTTATAATTTTTACAAAAAATTATATTTAATAATTAATACTCTATACGGTTACTTTATTAAAAAATTTACAATAAAAAAAAATTTAATCTGCCATGAGCCATCTGCCTGTCCGTCAGCGGTCAGCCCGTGTGGCCTCCCGGACCCCGGTGACCCGGTCCCACGTCACGGCTCCCGCCTGCCCGGCCGTGCCGCCTGGCCTGTATGGCCAAGGCGTGCCCGAGCGGGCCCGGCATGGCACGGTAGCACGATCGTGCTCGTGAAAAAACGGGCCGTGCCGTGCCGGGCCGGCCCGTTTGACACCTCTATATCAACCTATCCATCAATATGTTATCAAACTATCTATAAATCTATCTATCAAATTGCCTATTAATCTATCTATATATCTGTATATCTATTAGTCTTTCTATCTATCAGTCTATCTATAAATCTGTCATTCAATCTATCTATCTTTTTATTTTTTTATCTATCTATCTATCTATTTGTATATCTATATGTCTATCGATCTATCGATCTGTTTGTCTATTTTTATGTCTATCTGTCTATCTACCAATCTATATAGATATATATCTCTCTATCAAAATAGCTATCAATCTATATACTTAACTATATGTCTATATGTCTGTTTATCTTTCTGTATATTAACTATCTATCTATCTATATATTTATATATTAGTCTATATATCTATCTATCTATCTTACAATCTATCTATCTATCTATCTGTCTATCTATAGGTCTAACTATTTGTCTATCCATCTATCTATTTATATATATTTCTATCTTTTAATCTATATGTCTATCTTTCTATCTTTCTATATATCTATCTATTTATCTATTTGTATATTAATATGTCTATTATTTAAATATATGTCTGTCTATTTTTATGTCTATCTGTCTATCTATCAGTCTTTATATATGTCTGTCTATCAAACTACCTATCTATCTATTTACTTAACTATATGTCGAACTCTCTATCTCTTTCTATATATCTGACTATCTATCTATCTACATATCGGTTTATCTATCAGTCTATATATCTTTCGGTTTGTTTGTCTATCTACCTATCTTTCTGTCTATTTGTATTTCTATCTATTTAACCAACTATCTTTATGTATAGCTATCTATCTAACCATATGTATATCTATCTATCTATCACTCTATTTATCAATCAATCTATCAATCAATCTATCTATCTTATCTATATATCTATTTTTCCATCTATCTATCTATCTATTTATCTATCTATATGTCTATCTTTTTATTTTTCCTATCTATCTGTCTATGTGACTATTTATCTATCTATCTATCTATCTGTCTGTCTATTTGTTTATCCATCTATCTATCTATATATCTATCTGTCTGTCTGTGTATATATCCATCGATCTATCTATATGTTTATATGTATATTTATCTATATATCTATCTATTGTCTAATTGACTATCTATTTGTATATTTATCTATATGTCTATAAATCTATGTATTAATATATATGACTATCTATTTATATGTATATCTGTTTGTAAATTTATTTGTCTATCTGTCTTTTTATCTATCTTTCTCTCTATCTATTTTTTCTATATGTCTATTTATTTGTTTATGTATCTATCTATATATATTTCAATCTATCAATCTATCTATCTATTTATCTATCTAGATGTCTATCTATCTGTATATCTTTCTATATAATATATCTAACTATCAATCAATCAATCAAACAATCTATTTGTCTATCTATGTGTTTATATAACTAAATACATATCTATATATATATATCTATCTAGCTATCTATATATTTATTTATCTTTCTATCTATCTTCATATCTATATATCTATCTATCTATCTATCTAAAAATTTTTCTATCTATCTATCAATTTATCTCTCTGTCTATCTACCTACATATCTATCTATCTGTCTACCTACTTGACTCTCATCTTTTCTATTTATTTATCTTCTATGTGAGTATCTATATGTCTATCAATTTGTCAATCAATCAATCTATCAATTTAACTATAAATTTGTTTATCAATCTATCTATCACTCTTTCTATAATCGTGTCTATCAATCTACTAATAATCTATCTATTAATCTATGTATAAATCTATGTATAAATCTTAGTACAAATCTATCTATCAATCTGTCAAGAAATCTTTCTATTAATCTATTAATCTATCAATCTATTTATCAATCTTTATATCAATCTATATATCAATATGATTCTATATCTATCTATATATCTGTTGATCTAACTTCCATTTATCTATCTAATCAATAAATCTATCTATCTATATGTCTAACTTTCTCTCTATCTATACAACTATCTATGAATCTATCTATGAATCTATCTATTTGTCTATTTAACTACCTGTCTAACTATATCTATAACTATCTATCTATATATCTATATGGTTATCTATCAATATAACAATCTGCCTATTAATTTGTTTATAAATTTTTTTTATTTGTCTATCTTTTTGTTTAACTATCTTTGTATCTATCTAAAAATCTATATATATATATATATATATATATATATATATATATATATATGTATCTTTCTATTTTTCTATCTATATGTTATATATATATATCTATCTATCTATCTATCTATCTACCTATTTATATGATAATCAATATTTCTATCCATCTATCTATCTATTAATCTGTCTATAAATCTATCTATCAATCTAACTTTTAATCTAACTATCAATCTAATTATCAATCTAATTATCAATCTATTTATCAATTTGTATATTAAGCTTTCTAGTATTCTGTCAATCTATATTTCTATCTAATTGCCAGTTTATATGTCTATTTATCTATCAATCTATTTGTCTGTCTATCTATATGTCCAATATTTATCTATCTATATATCTATCCATTGATCTGTCTATCTAAGTGTCTATAAAACAATCTATCTAACAATTTATATATCTATATGTCTTTATTTCTATATATTTATCTATATATTTATATATCTATCTATCTATCTAAAGAACTAAAAATCTATCTATATATCTGTCTATCTATCTATCTATTTTTCTGTTTATTTACCTATCTATGTATCTTTCTTTCTATTTATCTATGTATCTATCTATCTATGTATATGTCTATAAATTTTTCTATCATTCAATCTATCAATCTTTATATAAATATGGCATTAATCTGTTTATCAATCTATCTATAAATTAGTCTATCAATATGTATAATAATCAAACTATCAATCAATCAATCATTCTCTATATAAATTTATGTATAAATCTGTATATTAATCTGTTTATCAATTTGTTAATAAATTTGTTAATAAATTTGTTTATTAATCTGTCTATCAATTTAATTATCAATCTTTCTATCTAAATATCTATCTATCCATCTATTTATATGTCTATCTATATGTCTAACTATTCATCTATCTTTCCAACTATTTATCCATCTTCTATTTGTTTATTTATCAGTTTATCTATCTATCTATTAATCTATCAGTCAAACTATATGTATATCTTTCATTCTAACTATCTATCTAGCTAGCTATATATCAATATATCTATTTATGTATCTATTTGTATGTAAGTATTTGCCGATATATATATATATGTATATATATATCTCTCTCTCTATTTATATATCTATGAATCTATGTATCTCTTTGTGTATCTATCTACCTTTCTATCTTTCTATCAATCTATCAATTTATCTACCTTTCAATCTATCTATATATTAATCTGTCTATCAATCTATCTATCATTCTGACTAACAATCTGTCTATCTGTTTAATTATCAATATGTCTATAAATCTAACTATCTATCTTTCAATCTATTTGTCGATTTATCTGCCTATCTATATATCTATCTATGTGATTTTCTATCTCTCCATCTGTCTATATGTTTATCTATCTATATCAATCTATTTATCCATATAACTATCCATCCATATATCTATCGTTTATCTATCTATCAATCTAAGTATAGACATATCTGTCATTATATCTATCTCTCTTTCTATCAGTCTATATATATGTCTATCATTATGTCTATCTATGTGTCTATCTATCTATCTATCAATTTGTCAGTTTGTCTAACTATCTATGAATCAATCTGTCAATAAATCTATTTATTTATTTCCCTATCTATATATCTAACTATCTTTCTATCTATATAAATATTTATCTGTTTATCTATGTATTTACCTATCTCTTTCATTATCTAACTATCTTTCTATTTGTCTATCTATCTATCAATCTGTCTGTCTATTTATTATTATATCCATCTATCTATTTACTTATATATCTACCTATATATCTATATGTCTGTCTATCTGTCTATCTATCAATTGATCTATCTATTTATCTATTTATTTGTCTATCTATTTGTTTATCTATCTGTCTATCTATCTATCTATCAATATAGAAATTATCTGTATGTGTATCTATTTGTGAATATATATGAAGATCTATCTATCTATCTATCTATCTATGTATCTGTATATCTATATATTTATCTATCTATCTATCTTTATATTATATATATATATATCTTCTATCTATTTATTTTACTATTTATCTATCTGTCAATCTATCTATTAATCAATCTATCAATCTATCGATCTTTCTATCTATATGGTTGTCTATCTATCTTTCTAGCTATCTATTATTATATCAATCTATATGTCAATCTATATGTCAATCTATAAGTCTGTCAATCTCTAAGTTTGTCAATCTATCACTATATCTTTCTAGCTATCTATTTATTTGTATATCTCTCTTTCAAAAAAATTTTTTATCTATAAATTTATCTTTCTTTCTTCCTGTCTATCTATCTATTAATCTATCTATTAATATATCTATATATCTATCAGTATATCTATTTATCTAACTATTTATCTATCTATCTGTATTTGTATCTGTCTATCTATCTATCTATCCATCTATCTATCTGTCTATCTATCAATATATCTATCCATATAATTATCCATCTTCTATCCATCTATCTATCCATTTATGTCTCCTATATATCTGTCTAACTATGAATATATTTATCCATCTATCTATCCATCTTTAATTCATCTATCTATCCTTCAATCTATTAGTCTATCTATCCATCTATCTATTTGTCTATCTATTCATCTATCTATATGTCTATTCATCTATCTATATGTCTATCCATCCATCTATCCATCCATCTATATATACATCTATCTATACATATATCTATATGACTATCTATTCATCAATTTTTTCATTTATTTATCCATTCATCTATCTATTAATTTATCTATCTGTGTATCTATCCATCAATTTATCCGTCTATCTATCTGTTTATCTTTCCATCTATCTATCTATCTATATATCTATTTATCCATCTTTCTATCCGCCTATCTATTTATGCATTTATGCATCTTTCTATCCATCTATCTATCCATTTAACTATTCATCTATCTATCTATCCATCCATCTATCTGTCTATCTATATGTCTATCAATATAACTATTTATTTATCCATGAATCTATCTATTATATATTTGTTTATATACCTATCTAATAATCGATCTATCGATCTATCTATCAATATGTCTATCTATTGATCTATTTATATGTCTAGCTATCTTTTTAGTAACTATCTATATATCTACTTTCTGTCTGTCTATCTATCTCTCTATCTATCTATCTTTCTAACTATTTGTCGAACTATGTGTCTATCTATCTGTCTATCTATTTGTCTGTATGTCAATCTATTTGTCTATCTATCTATTTATTTGTTTGTCTATCTTTCTATCTACTTATCTATCTATCCGTCTATCTATTTGCCAATATATATATATATATCTATGTATATATCTATTAAATAACAATCTAATTATTTGTCTATATATATATATATATATATATATATATATATATATATATATATATATATATATATATATCTATCTATCTATCATTCAATCTATCTGTCTATCTTTCTATCTGTCTATTTATCTACCTATCAATTTCTCAATCAATCAATCTATCAATATTTCTATCTACCTATCTATCTATCTATTTGTCTATATATCCATCTATCTATATATCTATTTTTCTGTCTATCAATCTATCTTTCTGTCTATCTATCTATCTTTCTTTCTTTATATCTTCATATATATATATATATATATATCTATCTATCTTTAAAACTCTCCATCTTTCTATCCCTCTATATTTTTATTTATCTATCCATCTATCTATAAGTCTTTCTATCCATTTATTTATCCATTTAACTATTCGCAAATCTTATAGTCTTTATATCCATCTATATTTCTATCGATTTCTGTATCTATCCATCTATCTATCAGTCTATCTATCTATTTATCAATATGTATATCTATCTGTCAATATATCCATCTCTCTATCCATTTTTCTATACATCTATATATCCATCTACCTATCCTTCTATCTATCCATCTATCTATCCTTCTATCTATCCATCTATCTATCCTTCTATCTATCTATCCATCTATCTATTAGTCAATCTATCCAATAATTTATACATCTATCTTTCTTTCTATCTATCCATCTATCTATCCAACTATCTTTTCATATATCTTTCCATCTTTTTATCTTTTTATATATTAATTTATCTTTCCATCTATCTAGCTGTCTATCTTTATGTCTTTCTAAGTGTGTTTCTATATATCTATATATTTGTATGTTTATCTATTTATTTACCTATCATTCTATATGTCTTTCTATCTCTCTTTCTATAGGTTTGTCTATATGACTATCTATGTATGTCTATCTATTAGTCTATCTCTCTATCTTACTATCTATTTGGCTATCTATCTGTCTGTCTATCTAACTATCTATCAGTGTGTATATCTATTTATATATTAGTCATTCTATCTATCTGTTTGTCTATATATATATATATATATATATATATATATATATATATATCTGTCTTTCTATATATCTTTCTATATATCTTTCTATATGTCTATCTGTCTATCTATCTATTTTTTGTGCATATATCTATCTATTGGTATACCTATCTATCAATCTATCTATATATCTATCTATATATCTATCTATCTATCCATCTATTGGTTTGTCTATTTGACTATCTATCTATTTATCTATCTGTTTGTCTATCTATCTATCCATTTGTCTAACTATCGGTCTGTCTATCTATATATCAATCTATCGATCAATCTGTATGTCTATCTATTTATCTATATATCAATCTATCTATATATCATTATGTCTATCTGTCTATTTATCTATCTGTCTATATGTCTACCTATCTATTTGTGTATCTATCTATCTATTTGTCTGCCTACCAATTTATCTATCTGCCTATCAATCTATATCTCTATTTGTCTGTCTATCTATTTTTGTCTATCTATCTATGTGTCTATCCATCTATTTATCTGTTTGTCTATCTGTGTATATGTTTGTCAATCTACCTATCTAGCTATATATTTATCTGTCAATCTATGAATCTTTCAATAGAGCTGTCTGCCTATCTTTTGGTCTATCTATTTGTCTATGTGTCTGTCTATGTGTCTATCTATGTGTCTATCTATCTATTTATCTATGTGTCTATCTATCAATTTGTCTATCGATCTATCTGTCTATCTATTTATCTAACTATATGTCAATCTATGTGCCTCTTTAAATTAAAATCTTTCTATCTAACTATATATCTATCTATATGTCTTTCAATCTATATATCATTCTCTCTATCTTTTTTTAGAAGTTTGTTTTATTATTAAAATTAACCCTCTCTTTTGGCGGAGGAATACCTTTTGTACAGCCTACTTGCTTGCTACCCTTTACCCGGTACACCCTCTTTTATCCTCCTATAAACCCCTAGTTGGTGTTCTAAGTAGCCATTTTGGCTTAGATTACTTTTTTTTACACGAAACACTAGAGTTAGCTTTCCATTCTATGTTTTGCCTTTGCGTTGGAATATTATTTTGGATATGAAGTTAATATTCTGAGTTTTTCCTTTTCGTTGGGTATTTAACTATCCATTCTACCTCTCCTTAGCCTCTACTCATGCCTCCGTGTCCTATCCAGCTTCTAGTGACCTATCCTCTCCTTGCATCTTTACCTTAGCAATTGCCCGTCTTCATCTTACCTCTTTTTTGCTGGTATAGCCTGTATGTATATTAACCTGTGGAAAATAAACCAGAAATTTCCCTTGCCCCTACCCTTCCCCTTGTCCATTCCCCTAACACTTCATGCTCCTGGCTGTGTATTATGAGTACAGAGTACTCAGCAGGAGGGGGATGCTCTTCTGGACCTTAGCCATCTGTGGCAGCAAAGAAAGCCAGAAAGCTCTTTCTCCCTAGCTGCTGCCAATATCTTTCTCAGTGCAGAGTACACAGGCAGCAGCTTCTGCCCTTCTCCCTAGCTACTGCCAAACTTCCTGGCAGCATATTTCCTGTAGAAAATAGAAATCTAGATGTCATACCATGCCTTTTGAAGCCTGCCTCCGGTGTCTTTTCTAATCTACTCACATAATTTTCTCCCACAAGCAGATGATTATAGCCTCCTTCTAACAGCTCCTTTCTTGGTGGTGTATCCTGACAGCCCAATTATATATACCCTTTAGAAGACAGCAGACCTATACTCTAAATAAAACAGACTGCTTGGTTTTAAACCGACAACTTTGACTAGTAAACATAACATAGACCACAAACATAAAATAGAAAATTACAAGACAGCTTTTACAGCAGAAAATAAGTTTTCTCCTGCCGTTGGGCTTTTCATCAATCTGCTATTCCTCAGCTTCTACTTGCTACCACCTGAGCAACTAAAAGCAAAACCAAATCCAAGGAATCAGCAGTGTATTCTCTATACCACCTTGATTACTACTATAATTAAATTACTATGGTTTTATGTGAACCCTTGACTGTGAGTTAGCTTAAGGTCTTTTCATTAGTAGTCACCCCTCAAGAACAAGGTGACTCTTACACCGCACAAGACCTGCTCTTAGATTACATGCGATGTTAACCAAGTTACAGTCAGTGTAAATTAGAATCAAAACTGCAAATTCTCAATTAATATTAATAGAATGCATGCCCACCCCCACCCCCCCCCCCCCCCCCGCTCATTTTTTTAATCTTTTAACTTTTGAATTCTAATATACGGTAATCCTATTTTATCTAGTTTTACCATACCTTTGTACCTATTTGGAATACTATGTTCATCAAATTTCTGTGAATCTTTCGTCCTGCCCTCTTCTGCTAATTTATCTGCCAAGGCGTCTGACTCTCTAAATATATGCCTCATTTCTCCTTTTAATTCTTTTAATAATTTATTTATTCTATTGATATCCTCCTCAAATCTCCATAAATCTATTTTACCTAGCACTAGGTCTACCAGTAGACTTGAATCAACTTGCACTTGAATATTTAGATAGCCGTTAATTTTACAGATATTGAGGCCTTTTTCTAGGGCCATAATCTCCGCATGTAAAGCAAAGAAGGCATGTCCCTGCATTTTGAAAGCTCTCATTAGATTTCCATCCTGATTTCTTATGATTACACCCCCTCCTGCTGCTCCCATCTCTCTCTTGAAGCTGCCATCCGTATTTAAAACTAAACCACCTTGCTGGGGTTTAGTCCAGCTAATAATTTTAATATATGGCAGCTTTCTCTTATATACTATAATGCCCCATCCTTTTATCCTTTTCCTTTCTAGTTCTATATCTGTAAATCTCAATGGATAACAAGCCGAGATAAAAGCAATTTCTCTTTTAATCACTTCTAAAATATTATGAACATCCATTGGGGAATTTTCGAATTTGCTTTTATTTTTGGCTTTCCATAAGCACCAAATTGCTATATATGGAATGTAGTCTCTCAACTACATAATTATCTTGTTCTTTGAGTGCTTACGATGCCATTTTCTTAATCTATCTTTGATATTTATTGTGCCTTTCTCTATATCTACTTCTGCTTCTAAAATATTCCATAAGCTTTTAGCTATTTTGCCTGTTGAAAATAGATGGTTCGTGTTTTCTATCTCTCGACCACAGCATTCGCATCTAGATAGTAAGCTTATTCCTTTTCTTTGAATATTTTCATCTACCGGGATAATATTTGAAAGAATTTTCCATGTGAAAACATTTATTTTCTGTGATGTCTTTTTTGTCCATGCTTTTTTATATAAATCTTGCATAGGCTTTTTCTTTCTTACCAGTTCTTTAGCACTTCTTATTGTAAAATTTCTCTGCGGATTTAGAGTCCATTTCCAGCCGCTATTGGTCAATATAGCATGTTTTTCAACCGTGTTCTGTTGCTTACACATCATTTCCAGCTTTTTTAGGCTCTTTTTACAATTTTAAAAGCTTTGTTACCTAACTCGTATCTTGCTTTTATGTATGCCGTCCAAAGGCTACCATTCTCCTTTAGGAGCCACCAATTTTTGCAAGCCCATGCCTTGTTTATATCACTTAGACTGACGAAACCTAGCCTAGACTCCTCCTTTGGGTAACATAAATCTTCTCATTTTCTCTAGTGTAGCTTATTTTTTCCTTCTTTTTTTCCCCATAAAAAAATTAGAAATTTCTCTTTCCAGTTTCTTTATTAAGCTTTTTGGTGGCTGTATTGACATTAGGATATGGGCCAGTGAACTTTGCAAAACATGTGAGATTAGCGTAATTCTTCCTGCCATGCTTAATGCTTCTTCTTTCCAACCTGCTATTTTATTTCTCAATTTATCTACTAAGTAGGCTAAGTATTCTTCCTTAAGCCTTCCTTCATAAATCGGACAACCCAGATACAATAGAGTATCTAATTTTTGTGCGATGCCTGTTACTATTATTATCTTTTGCGCAATACTTTCAGGTGCTTTTCTTGCTATTATGAATTGACATTTATTTCTATTCAGCACTTGCCCTATTTCTTCTTCAAGTGTTTGTAGTAGCTTTATCATGGATCTCATGGATCGGCTGCTAACATTTGTGAAAACAATAATATCATCCGCATAAGCTAAATAGCTTATATACGGTGTATTTCTTGGCTGTTTAAAAGTAAGTATGTTTCCTGCTTTCATTTCCAATTTTAAATTTACGATGAATAATTCTAAGTAAATGTTAAACAGAGAAGGCGTGAGTGGATCTCCTTGCCGGAGACCTCTTGTCATTTTAAATCCTCTCCTACCTGACCATTTATTAGAATTTTAACCCATGCGCACGAAATACAGCTATATATTAGATCTATCCAAAATTTTGAGAATCTCATCTTTCTCATTAAGTAACATAGGGTGTCCCATTCTACTCTATCAAAAGCTTTTGATAAATCCAATTTCATTATTACATTTTGCCCTCAAGATTTTGCTCCTATCTCTTTTATCATTTCTATGGCTAAATTTATATTTTCTATCATTAGCCTTTTCTTTATTATGCATGTCTGCTTTGGAGATATGATAGCAAGAAGAATCTTACTAAGTCTATTTTGAAGTAATTTTGCTAGAATCTTATAAATCGTGTTACATAGACTAATCGGTCTGTAATCTTCTACTCTCTATGGGTTAGCCTTCTTTGGAATCAAAACAATATATGACTTACCCCATGTTTTAATAATGTATGCCCCGGCAAAAATCCAATTAATAGCTGTTATCAGGTCTTTTTTGATGATGGGCCATGCATATTGGAAAAAGCCATCGTTCCACCCATCTGGGCCTGCTGCTCTATCTTTGTAGACACTGAAAACTGCTTCTTTAATTTCTTATTTGCTTGGGGATTCTTCAAGCATATTATTATCCTCCTCCTTTACTTTTCTTTCAATATTCTGCATTAAAGATCGTTTTCTTGAAATACTCAACCCGCATAAATGGCTTTTAAAGAAGTCTTCTATTGTGCTTTTTATTTCTCCTTCATCTTCTATCCATTCCCCATTAGTGTCTTTTAGACCTCTTATTCTTTGTTTCTCTAATTTTATTTTTGCCGTAGTGTTAAAAAATATTGTATTTTTATCACCTTCTTTTAACGATTAATTTTTGCCCTCTGTTTCCAAAAGGCTTCTTCCATGTGCATTATGAACCTTAGCTCAGCTTTTGCTTTGCTTACTTCTATCCTAGAGTTATCGTCTAAATCATTCTCATATTGTATTTCTAATAAAGCTACTTTTTGTTTTGCCTCCTGAATCTTCTGAGTTATATTTCCAAAGCTCTCCTTATTCCATTTGCTAAGTGACGATCTCAATTTGCATAGTTTTATAGCCAGTACTTGCATGGGATTTCCTAAGACCGATGTATCCCATGATTCTTTAACTAATTTTTCAAAATCCTTATGTAGACCCCATGTAATTTGAAATTTAAAGTTGTTATGTCCTCCTCCACTTTTTTTAAGTGAGATCAGAAGGGGGGTATGGTCTGAACAAGTTCGACCTAGGTGTCTATCTTTAATACCACCCATCTTCTCTATTCATTTGGAGTTGAGTAAGACTGTCCATCCTTGACCATATAGCCCCTCTTCTTTTCCAATTGTTGCACCAGGTAAAATTTGATCCCAAGAAATTAGCCTCCATTAAGTTTGTAGTTGCAATAGCCACATTAAATTGTGCTATTGCCATCGGGTCGGGTGGTCTACCACCTCTTTTTTCATTGGGAGATCTAATCACATTAAAGTCTCCTCCTATAAGCCACGGGGAGTTCTTTATTGCTATTTCTTTCATTTCCTGCCAAAGAATTTTCCTAGCTAAATTTGAATTACTAGCATACACTACTGAAAAAATTGGTTCTAACTATTTACATATCTTGAAATTTATTATTTGCTCAGATTCTGAGAGTATTTCAATATCAATGGAGTGTTTTCACATGATCCATAACTTCCCATTTGAGTTTGAGAATGCCTTATCGAGGCCTAACTTTCTCTTATATTTATCAAGTGTGTTATAATTCACCATAGGTTCCGCTATTATAACAATTACAATTTTATGAATCTTTATTAATCTTCTAATTCTATTTATTGTAGGAGTGTTCGCTACTCCTCTTACATTCCAATACAAGCTATTAATCATTTTAATTATACTTTGCTTGCGCTCTAGTGGTGCATTTATAATCATATTTTATGTTTTGATATTTTTTTTTCATGTTTCTATGAGACTTGCTTGAGCTAGGCAAAGCTTTTTCTGCCTATTGTGGGAGGCTGAGTTTTTTTAAGCTCTTTCCCATGTTTCTGATTTCCTCCATAGCACTTTCTCTATTTTTCAGAATGCTTTTATGTATTCCTTTCACATACAGCTTTAAATCATCATGCTGTTTGTTTACATGCATCATGTATTCTGCTGTATTAATGCTTATAAGAGGCCAGCTTTTTGCCTCCGAATCGTCCTCCGATAAGAGGTCATCCTCTGCCCAGTTGTAGTCTTTTAAATTTTTAACTTTTTCTATATCTCTCCTCTTCTCCCTTCTCCTTCCTCTAGCACCTATCTCCTTTCTAACATGCTTCTCTCTTTTCTGTGTTTCTCCTATCGTCTCCTCTAGTCACTTTTTTATTCTTTTCATTTTTTCATCTCTTTTTAGGCAGGATTGAGCAATTTTATGTTTTTCTCCATTTACGCTATTTGCATTTGCCCCTTCTTTTTGCATCTCTTCATCTCTTTTTTGCTCACTAACTTTTAATGTGCCCACCCATTCTACCTCTAACACTCTGTCTCTTTCTCCTTCCCTAGCCTTAGTCATGTTTTCTGGACCATTTCCTTTCTCATTCCCCTGTTCTTCTCCTTCCTTAAACCCCTTCCTTACCCATGCCTTACCATTTCCTCTCCTTCCCCTCATTATCCCTTTTCCTCCTCTCTTTTTCCGTCACCCACCAAGCATTCTACCTCAGAATGACCCAGTTTGAGGCAGCCATTGCAGTAGCTTGGCATGGCTTCTGGAATAATATTCTGCCAGAAGCCATTATCATGGTCAATGCCTACCCAAATCCTAGAAGGGGGGGGGGGGACTTTGAGGTTTACCTCTACGCATATCCTGGCCATACTTGGCATAGTCATGTATGCAGTGGCTTCATCTACGAGCCAAGGTTTCTCTAAGCAGAGGCTGAGAAAGTATAATGCATGTTTATAGAAGAGATGCAGAGGGAATTTCGGTAAGCTAAACCATACCAGGGCTTGAGCTGATTCTTCCAAAGGTGAGAAGTTAGGCGTCCATTTGAGTATGTGCATATGATACCCCGCAATGTTCCACGGACCTCTATGCCATATTCGGAGGAAGTCGTCTTCCTCCTTGAACTAAAAAATCACATGTCGGCCATCATAGGTTGTTAGCTTCACTGTGTTGTGAAGTTTCAACGACGCAAGGAAATCATGGATGTCTCTGTAGTCGGGTTTTCCGTGGGAGAACTTCCCCACTAGTGTCAGCTTGAACGGCTCCTCAAGCTTTTCGAATTCTTGCTTCGAAATAATTAGTGCAGGTTCTGTAGATTTTCCGTCAATCTTCGGAAAACACAGTGCGGGCTCTTGGAATATAGAAGAGAATGATTTTTTATTGAAGATGGGCTCGGTTTTCTTCATTTTAGGCATCAAATTGAGCTTGTTTCACACAAAAATGGAGGGTTCTCTCTCTAGAAAGACACTCTCTCTCTTGAAAGATGAGAGCGTGTTTTCAAGAAAGAAACGTTTCCTCTTATATCATTCTCTCTATCTATTTATGTATTTATCTATCTCTCTAACTATTTATCTATATATCTATATATCTATCTAAGTAACTATCTATCTATCTGTCTATATATCTATTTATTCTTCTATCTATCTCTCAATCTCTCTAATTATCTCTTTATCTATTTGTATATATAACTATCTATCAATCTATATGTTCATCTATTTGTCGACCAATATATCTATTTATCTATCTATCTATCTATTTTTCTATTTAATTTTCAATATATCTATCTATCTACCAACTGCTCTATCTATCTGTCTATCTATATATCTATTTATCTATCTTTATCCATCTCTCTAAGCATCTCTATATCCATTTATTTTTCCTTCTATTTATCCACTAATTTATCCAACCTTTTATCCATATTCTATCCATCTATCAATCCATCTATCAATCCATCTATCAATCCATCTATCAATCCATCTATCAATCCATCTATCAATCCATCTATCTATCCATCTATCTATCCATCTATCTATCCATCTATCTATCAATTTTTCTATCCATATATATATATATATATATATATATATATATCAATTTATCTATCTATATTTATCACAATCTTTCTATATGTCTCTCTATTTGTTTGTCTATTTGTCTTTATATCTATCTGATAATGTGTTAATCTATCTGTCTATCTTTCTATATATCTATTCATGTCTATATCTATCTATCTGTCTATCTATCTGTCCATGTCTATATCTATTTATTTATCTATCTATCTATCAGTCTATCTATGTCTATCTATATGTATATATGACTATCTCTCTGTCTATTTATGAGTCTATCTATCTATCTATCTATTTTTCTATCTATCTATCTATCTATCTATCTCTATATATATGTCTTTCAATCTGTCTGTCTATCTTTGTATCCATCTGTTTATCTATTTATCTAACTATATGTTTATTAATCTTTCTATATATCTATTGTCTATATATCTTTCTATCCATCTATCTATATGTTGGTCTATTTGTCAATTTTTTTGTCTGTCTATTTATCTATCTATATTTTGTTTTATCTATCTTTCTATCTATCTATCTGTCTGTCTATCTATCTATCTATCTATCTGTCTGTCTATCTATTTGTCTATCTATATGTCTAGCTATCTGTCTGTCTATCTATCTAGCTTTCTATCTATCTATCTATCTTCTTACTTACCTATCTGTCTATCTATATATCTTCTCACCTACCTATTTTTCTATCTATCTATCTTTGTTTATCTCTAAACATCTATTTGTATATCTGACTACTATGAGATGAACGAAAAAATTCTAGTCCCATGAAAATGTAGGTTTATTATTGACACTCTTATTTTGTGCAGACTTGTGTTGTCTCAATTCAGATCTATGACTGCTTTTTATCGATCATTAGTGGATTTAAACTATTCAAATGTTAATAGCCATTACAATTCCTAAATGAACCTAAAGGTGTAGAAAAATTCAATACCATGCAGCATGTTATCATTTCAACTTCCATTTCCCTTTTTTTAGCACTTTCTAACTTTTTTATAATTAACCATGGACTGATGCATGAAGCTGGGCAACACAAAAGAATATTTTGATGGGTAGTTCACTAGAAATCTTGGAGTATTCATCATTCCGTAATTTCAAAATAAGCTCATGATTATCTCATTGTTTGAAATTTCTACCAAATGAAAATTGGTGTTGCATGCTTTAGTCTATCTATTTATCAGTGGCATAGTGTTGTGATCTTTATTGGTTTTTAAATTTACTATGTTATGCTTCGAGGACAAAGAACTAGAAGATGTTGACCATGCCTGTAAGACCTATATGTGTGTTTTTTAAGCCTTAGATTATTCTCTTCTGTTGTCTTTGATGGTATGTGTATTTGCATGAAACTACATGTGTATGTGTCATCTGAGGCTATGTGATTATATATACGTACATATAATGCTACAGTATATACGTACGTATATACTACAAAATATATGTATGTATATATTGAGTATATACATACATATATACTGTAGTATATTCGTATGTATATACCAAGTATATATGTACGCATATATTAAGTATATACATAAGTGGGTGCTAATATTTTTGTCGACATGTATATATTGTCATACATACACACCCATTTACACACAAACACACACAAACACATGTTTGATATATATAATTGCTTGGGCTAGTCTGGTCAGCATTGTGCATTGCTTACCAATGTAGGTCATTAAAGTCATGGGTATTAGATCTACACCAAAGTTGTGGCAAGAAGATATTTATGGTCTAGGATAGCCAGGAAGACATATGTTGGTCTTAAATATCTTAGTAATTGTGTAGATATCTATTTTTAACATGGTACAATGCATATGTACGAGGAAATAAGTTTACTTGATGTAGGTTCTACAGTCATTGGTTCTAATTGTACAAGGTCTTGAAGGATGATGATGATGATGATGCTCGTGTAGTGTCATGTAATTTTATTAGATTACAAAAAACTATATTCATTCAGGATGAAAAATGTAAAATTACCTAATATTTATAGGCAGAGAGTGTCAAGAGGAATATCAAGTCCTATTTTGGGAGAAGTAGATTTCCGACTCGTCAAAAACTTTCTCAATATCAAAAGGAGTGGTTGGTAGGAAAGTTCAACAGTTAGGCATCATCACCCGCCCCACTTTTATTATCAGCAGCTATAGGAGCAAGAGTAGCAATATATACGTGCGTATATACTTGGTATATACGCACGTATATACTATAGTATATAAGTACCTATATACCAAGTATAAAAATATGTATATACTATAGTATATATGTATGTATATTTAGTATATAAGTACGTATATACTCAGTATATATGTATGTATATACTATATTAAATATGTAGTATTATATATATCTGTCTATCTATCTTTCTTTCATTCTATCAATTTTACTATATATCTATCTATATATCTATCTATCTATCTATCTGTCTATCTATCTGTATATCTCATCAATATATCTATCAATATATCTTTTTGTGTATCTACTCATCTATCTTTATATTTTTCTATCTATAGGTCTATCTATCTATCTACTATCTATATATTTATTTATCTATCTGTATATCTTTTTGTCTATCTATTTTTCTATCTATATGTTTATCTATCTATCTAGCTATCTGTATATCTATCTATCTAATAATCTTTAAATCTATCTAACTATTTGTCTATCGATTTGTCGATCAATCTATCTATCAATCTGTCTATCAATCTCTATATCAATATATCTATCAATATATCTATCAATCAATCTAACAATCTATCTATCTATCAATCTATCTATTTATCTGTATATCTATATATATCTTTATCTATCTATCTATCAGTCTATTTATCTCTCTCTCTATCTATCTTTCTATATATCTATCTATCTATCAACCGAACTATCTATCTATCTATATTTTATCAATCAATCAATCTATCAGTATATGTATCATTTTAACAATCTATCTATTTATCTGTCTGTCAGTCTTTCTGTTTATCTATCTCTCTATTTATCTATCTCTCTATCTATTTTTCTATCTATTTGCATACCTATATACCTACCGATGTTTTTGTCTACCTATCTATTTATCTATATATCTATCTATTTATATGTCCATATTTCCATCTATCTATCTATTTAAATATATATATCTATCTTTATATCTATATGTTTGTCTATCTATATATATATTTATCTATCTATCAATGAATCAATGAATCAATGAATCAATCTATCTATATATCTATATTTCTATCTTTGTATCTATGTATCTATCTATCTGTCTACCTGTCTATCTATCTATATATCTATCTATTTATTTATTTGTATATACATTTGTCTATCTTTCAATCTATCTTTTTAACAATTTGTCTGTCTATATGTCTATCAATTTTTCTATCAATCTTTCTATTAATATGGCTTTCAAACTATCTATCAATATACCTATCATTCTATCTATAAATCTATATATCAATCACTCTAACAATCTATCTATTTGTCTATCTGTCTATCTATCTACCTATATATCTACTATCTATCTACCTATCTATATGTCTATTTATATATCTATCTATATATATGTCTAACTATCTAGTTATCAATCTATCTAGCTATCTGTGTATCTATTTGTCTATCTTTCTAACTATCTACCTCTCTATTTAGCTATCTAATAGTCGATTTATTTGTATATCTTTCTGTCTATTCTTCTATATAACTATCTGTCTATCAATCTATCAATTAATCGGTCAATCAATGTCTACCTATATGTTTATCTATCTAAATATGTCTAACTATCTGTCTATCTATCTATCTAACTACCTGTATATCTAACTATCTACCTAATTTTCTGTCTTTCCATTTTTCTATCTATATGTCTGTCTATCTATCTATGTATCTATTTTTCTACCTGTCTATCTATTTGGCTATCTATTTATTTATCTACCTGTCTATCAATATGTTTATTTATCTATCTATCTATTTGTCGAACTATTTGCCTATTGATTTATCTATCAATATGACTATCTAATTGTCTATCTATCTATATATTTTTTTATCTATTTATCTATCTATCTATCTGTATGTCTGTCTATCTATCTATCTGTCTATCTATCTAACTATTTATCTGTGTATTAATATGTCAATCTATCTTTATTTCTGTCAAACTATCTTTCTATCAATTTATCTGCCTATCATTATATATATATATCTATCTATATGTATATCTGTCTAATAATCTATAGAACTATCTATCTATTTATCTATCTATCTATCTATATAGTTATATGTCTAACTATTTAATTATCTATCTATCAATCAGTCTATAAGTTTAACATTCTATCTATCAATCTGTCTATCAATCTACCATTCTATCTTTCTATTTATTTGTCTATCATATTGTGTATATATAACTCTATCTATGTGTCTATCAATCAATCAATAAATCTATCTATCTATCTATCTATCTCTATATCTATCTATCTATTTCTATATCTATCTATCAATCTATCTATGTGTCTGTCTGTCTATTCATTTGTTGTCTATCTATAAGTTTATCGATAAATTTATCTATCAATCTATCTATAAATCAATATATGAATCTGTCTTAAAATCTATCTATCAAATGTCTATAAATTTGCCTATATACAATCTAAAAATCTATTTGTTTGTCTGTATATTTGTATGTATGCTTTTCTTTCTATTTGTCTGTCTGTCTATCTATTTAACTATCTATTTGTCTATCTATCTATCTTTCTATCAGCATATCTATCTATCTATCATCTATCTATCTTTCTATATATCTATCTATTTATCTATCTATCATTCAAATTATCTATTTATTTATATATCTATATATTTGTTTATCAATATGACTTTCAATCTGTCAATCAATCAATCAATCTTTCTATCTATAAGTCTATCTAAATGTCTATTTATCCTCTATCTATCTATCTATCTTTCTTTCTATAATTCATCTATAAAATAATTAACTTTTCTATCTATCTATCTATTTGTTTATCTATCTATTTAACTATCTATCAATCTATATATTTGTCTGTCTATATATATAATAATTATATATATATATGTATGTATATGTATGTATCTATTAGTCTATCTATCAGTCCATTTATTTGTCTATCTATATATCTATCTATTTATCTATCTGTTTGTCTATCTATCTATCTATATAATAGTCTAATAATCTTTTGATCTATTTGTCTTTCCATTTTTCTATCAAAATGACGATCAATTTGTCTATCTATATGCCTATCTATCTGTGTTTTATAATTGTCTATCTATTTGTCTATCAACTAATCTATAAATTTGTCTATCAATATTTCTATCATCTGTTTATAAATCAATCATTCTCTCTATCTATCTATATATTTGTCTGTCTGTAGTTCACTCTATCAATCTATCTATTCATCTAGCTATCTATTAATTTATTTATCTACTTACCTATCTATCTATCAATATCTATATCTATAAGTCTATCTATCTATATATCTATCTGTCTATATATCTATCTATTTATCTATTAATTTATCTATCTATTTATCTGTCTATCCATCTATCTATTTATCTGTCTATCCATCTATCTATCTATGTATATATATCAATCTTTCTATTAATCTTCAATCAAATTGTATTTATATTTTCCTAACTTCTATTTGTCTATCTATTTGTTTATCCATCTATTTGTCTATCTATCTATATATCATCTTTACTTCTTTTTTTCTCTCTCTAACTTTTTTTATATTTATCTTTCTATCTATCTATTTGTCTATCTATTCGTCTATCTACATGTCTATCTATTAGTCTATCTATCTATCTATCTATCTATCTATATCTTGTCTTTAATCTTTTAATCTATTTGATTATCTAGTTGCCTATCAATCTGTCTATCTATCTATTTATCAATCTAAATATCTATCTATCTATCTATATGTGTATCTATATGTTTATTAATCTGTCTATATTTATGACAATAAACTTTCTATCAATCTGTTTATGAATTTGTTTATTAATTTGTCTATGAATTTGTCTATTAATTTGTCTATGAATTTGTCTATTAATTTGTCTATGAATTTTTCTATTAATCTATCAATCAATCAATCATTATATATATATATATATATATATATATATATACATATATTTCTTTCTATAAGTCTATAAATCAATTTATTTATCAATCTATTTGACTATCTATCTAACTATCTTTCTGTCTATATATCTATCTATCTATATCTCTTTCTATAATTCTATCTATATATCTATCTATCAATCTATCTAACTATCTATCTATCTAGCAATCTGTTTATCTATCTATATATCTATCTTTCTATGTATCTGTCTTTCATTTAATTTATCAATCTATCTATGTATCTATCTATCTATTTATTTATGTGTGTATCTTTCTTTCTTTCTATCCAACTGTCTAAATAAATATCATTTTACCTATTTATCTATTTATCTATATCTCGATCTATCAGTTATCTTTCAGTCTATCTATTTTTATTTTTTATATTTATTTTTTTATCAATCAATCAATCAATTTGTCAATCTATCTGTCTACCTATCTATTTGTATATCTATAAATCTATATAAATCTCTATAAATCATTTATCTATATGTCTATCAATCAATCTATCTGTCTGTTTATCAATCTATCTATCTATCTGCGTATCTATCTATTTATCTATATATATAGTAATCTATCAATCAATCAATCTATCTATCATCTTTCCTTGTTTCTTTCTATCACTCAAACTTTTTTGTATATTTATTTCTCAATCAATCTATCTATTTGTCTATCTATCTGTCTATCTACGTGTCTATCTATCAGTCTATCTCTATAGACTATATCTATCTATCTGTCTCTCTATCTATCTCTTGTCTTATAATCTTTCGATCTATTTGACTATCTAGTTGTTATCAATCTGTCTATCTATCTACTTATCACTTTATATATTTATCTATTTACCTATATGTGTATCTAAATGTTTTTTAATCTGTCTATACTTCTATCTATAAATCTTATTATCAATCTATCTATAAATTTGTCTATGAATTTGTCTATCAATCAATCAATCATTATATATATATATATATCTATCTTTCATGCGATAAGTCTAACTATCTATTTATCTATCAATCTATCTGACTATGTTTCTGTCTATTAATTAATCAATCTATCTGACTATCTATCTATGAATATGTCTATCAATCTATCTATGTGTCTATTGATCTATTTATATATCTATCTATCTATCTACCTATATATTTATCTATCTATTTATCTATCTGTCTATCTGTCTGTCTATCTTTCTATCTTTCTATCTATCTATTTGTATATTTATTTATTTAATTATCTATCTTTAAATCTATCAATATGTCTATCTTTCTATCTATCTATCTGTCGATCTATAAGTTTATATAAATGTCTATCTATCATATATCTATATGTTTATCAATCTTTCTATCATTATGTCAATCAATCAATCAATCTGTCTAACAATCTATCTGTCTATCTATCTGTATATTTATTTATTGATCGATCTATCTATTTTTCCTTCTTTCTATCTATCTATCTAACCTTTTGTATATTTAGCTCTCCTATCTATTTATCTATCAATCTATGAGTCTATCTACCTATCTATCTATCCATCTATATTTCTATTTATTTTTCTATCTAATTATCTCTTGTCATATAATCTCTTGATCTATTTGTCTATCTAGTTGTCTATCAATTTGTTTATCTATCAATTTATTAATCTGTCCATTTATCTATTTATTTATATATCTATCTATATATGTTTCTATCAGTTTATCAATCTATCTATATTTTTGTCTATAATTCTGTCTATCAATCTATCTATGAATTTGTCTATCAATCAATCAATCAATCATTTTATCTATTTATCTATCTGTCTGTCTGTCTTTCAATCTATCTATTAATATATATATATATATATATATATCTCTCTCTCTATCGATTTATTTATCTTTCTATCTTTCTATCAATCAATCATTTTATCTATATGGTTGTATGCCTATCTATATGTCTATCTGTCTATCTGTCTATCTATCTATCTATAAATCTATTTATCTTTCTATCAATGTTTCTATTTATTTATCTTTCTTTCTATATGTCTGCCGGTCTATCTTTTTTGTCTATCTGTCTGTCTTACTATCTATCTAGCTATTTGTCTTTATCTATCTATCTATTTGTCTATCTATCTATCTATCTATCTATTTATCAATCTGTCTATCTATCTTTCTGTCTATCTATCTATCTAACTATTTGTATATCTATCTGTCTATCTATATATCAATCTTTCTGTGTATATATGTGTCTATTTATGTTTCTATCTATTTGTCTATCTTTCTATCATTATGTCTATTTATCAATTTCTCTATATGTCTATCTATCTGTCTTTCTAACTATATATCTATCTATCTATCTCTATGTCTATCTATCTATATATCTATGAATCTGTCTATCTATCTATTTATCTATTTATCTATTTGTCTATTTATCTAATTATTAATCTATCTATCATTTTGTCTATCAATCAATCTATGTGTCTATCTATCTATTTATCTAATTGTTTATCTATCTATCCATCCATCTATCTATCTATCTATCTAGCTTTCTATCTATCTATCTATCTATCTGTCTGTCTATATATTTGTCAATCAATCTATCTATCAATCTGTGTATCTATCTGTATTTATTTATGTCAATCTATCTATCTATCTATTTGTTTATCTGTCTATCTATCTTTCTTTCTATATGTTTTTCTATTTGTCTATATATCTATTTATCTATCTATATATCAATCTGTCTATCAATCTATCTATTAATCATTCTATCAATCTACATATCAATCTGTCTATCAATCTCTCTATCGATTTGTCTATCAATCTATCTATCATTCAATTATTTTATCTTTCTAAATTTTTGTCTATCTATCTTTCAATCTATTTAAATAATTTTTCTATGTATCTATCTATTTATCAGTTTATCTTTTTGTCTGTCAATCTATCTGTCTATCTATTTTTATATATATCTGTCTGTCTATATATCTGTCTATCTATCTATTTAGTTATCTATATGTATGTCTATCTATCTATCTATCTGTATATCTATCTATCTTTCTTTCTTTCTATATCTTTAAATATCTATCTATATATCTATCTATCTTACTATTTATCTATCTGTCTATATATCTATTTATCTATATATCTATCTATTTGTCTATCTGTCTATTTATCTGTTTATCTCTCTCACTCTCTATCTGTCTATATATCTATCAATCTGTCTATCTATCTATTTATCTATATGTCTAGATATCTATCAATCTATTTATCTGTATATCTATCTATATATCTATCTTTCTATCTTTTATCTATATGTCTATCTATCTGTCTATCAATCTATCTATCAAACTATGTATTTATCTATCTATCTATCTATTTGTCTATCTGTTGGTCTGTCTGTCTTTATATCTATCTACCTATCAAAATAAATATCTATCAAGAGTCCTCTGGATATTTCTACTGGTTATTTGAAACTACATTACAATTTACAAAACATTCAATACAAGTAAATTTGAAAGCTACTAAAAACCAGTGCAATTTTATAAGATTTTACAATCTGGTTATGCGGCAGCCCTTGGGCGAGATGATGATTCAGTTGATTTTCATGGTTCAATTGGTTCTGACCTAATCCATGCGGAAAATAAGACAGCTACCTAGACTATTTTAGTTAAAGTTGACCTTGTTGCTAAAAATTGCATTATAGGTTGCCCAACCCATTTGACCAAAAACAAACCCAAGGATAGTAGTATAAAATATTTAACCATTTCCATTATTAAATTTGGCCATACCTACCCTAATAATATTTACTTGATTACAAATCATCACCAATTTTTTTGTTCCATGGTATATGAGAATGGTGAACATATTGCAAATAAGAAGGAATTGGTGTGTGTAGATTAAAAGTTATTTTCAATCTTCTTTTTCACAAAAACATATCACTTTCACATGGTAATTAACAACTAAATGATGGCACTAACCTGATTTCCTACATTGGTTTATCTTTATTTCATACAAAACTGATGGTCAGCTGTGTGAAACTTGCAAGTATTCATGTGCCCTAGGACAAACCAAATGATGAAGAGATAGAACAAGAATGTTGCAAAATAAAACAAGGGATGATTGGCCATCACTTTGCACACCCAAAACAAAGTTCTCCAATAAATCATTGTAATTTTTTAAAAGCAAGAAAATTCACACAAGAAAAAAGTGGAACTTTCATCAAGGTTCAATATCGATGAAAATTAATCTAGCAAGTATATTCCAATCCTTCGGAATGTGGCTCAACAACACAATGTGCACCAGCAGCCATGGCAGGGAATACATGGTGCTTGCTCACCACATACTAATAATTCAGGACAAACAAAAATAAGTTTAGATACACAGAATGTAGAACAACATGTGAATCAATTGTTAATAGCTACAGCTCATACTTCTTTAACAAGATCAATAAAACAACAATAATCTAGATGTAAAGTGGGCTCGCCAAAGCTCATATTCATGAGATCACATTTACGCTACATAAAAGTAAGTGTTTTCACCATGTGAATGTCATTTTCTAGAGTACATATGAATGACTAATAAAATTTACTCGAACTCCATTGTAGCTATCAGGGCCCGTTTCAAGCTTATCCTTGTTTTCATTGACCGCAAGCATGAGTCTCAAATCTTGCATGATACTTTGTGTACCCCATGTGCAACTCAATTGAGCAATAGCTTTGAAGAGAGAGATGAAAATATAAAACCACCATGAAGGAATAAGCCAACAGCAGTAGACAAGTGTGATACCTATGGATGGAAATTAGCAGCAATAGCAGCAACATGTGTACAATGAGCAGAGGAATCAGTTACAATGCTTAGAGTATTTCCCTCATCATAAAAATTTATAGAAAATGTTCAAACATCTAGCTTGCTAAATATTTGAAATTTTTTTTCATCCCTGAAAGTGTAATTCACATTGCATCACAACACAACCCAATGATATCCATCTGTAAAAAAACTAGGCTCTAATAATCACGACAACTAGACATTAATAATTGCCTCACAACACAACCCATCCGGCATGCAATTATAGGGTGACACATCAAGTGGCAGTCTAGCATGAAATAATAGGGTGACACATCATGTGGCAGTCTGGCATGCACTAACAGAGTCACACATTATATGGTAGTCTAGCATGCAATAATAGGGTGACACATCATGTGGCAGTATGGCGTGCACTATGTGGAAGTCTGCTATGTGCTTGTGGTAGTCTGGAATGCACCACGTGCGTGTGTGTAGCAGTATCAATGTGTATGTAGTGTGACACAATAAGGTGGTAGTGTGCCATGTGCCATGTGACAGTGTGCATAATGGATGTGTGTGTGGAAAGGTAGTGGGTAGTTATATGAATGTAGTGTGGCATGCGTTGTGAAGTAGTGTGGGTAGTGAATGCATGTAGTGTTTTATGGTAGTGTGCAAAATAAATATAGTGCTGAAAAATTAAAAAAACAATAATAAAAAATGATTTAGTGTGTGGGTTATATTTTGGTTGATAGATTTTTTGGCTGCATCAATTTGTGTTGGCTCACAGTAAAGGAAGTAATCTAGCTTTCTTCTAGTCACATCTGGCACTCCTTTTCTTAGTGCAGGCTCAAACTACATCAATTTTAATGCTCAAACGGTATCAACAAAAATAAAAAATCTCTCATTTCGCAGCAGAAACATTTCCAAAAACAAAAACAAAAACAAAATCAAAATCAAAATCAAAAATAAAATCAAAATCAAAAACCAAAACCTATATGAACATGTGACACTTGAAATTTTCATCTTTGAAAATTGATGCCATGTTTGCACATCAGATATTCTACAAAGAATCATGGCTAGGTTAGTCAACAGAACAAAGAACAAAACTAGAATTAAGAACAATGATGCCACCAAAAAAATCTTTTCATGTTAGATACACATAGGCAAAAATCATGTGCCCACAAGTTACTCACTATTCATTATTCAAGAAGTGAGAAGATAAAAGCTTTGAGACTACAAATCTAGTGAAACACTTGTGTTAGAGTAGCTCTTTCAACTTATCATCACATATTATTTTCCACCAATCTGATAGATCCTTTATAAATAATTGAAATTGAAGAATAGCACCACAGATTATCATCGAAGGGAGGTGAAGATGATGAATGTTGGCATAGTTGTAGATTATTTTCTTTTATATAGTCTAACATATTTTTTACAACATCAAAATGAGATAATGTATCTTCACCTATACCACTAAATTTTATGAAAGCGTCTGCAAGATGAACAAGAAGCCAAAAATCAAAAAGTTAAGAAATAATTAACAAAAATGAAAAATAGTTCACAAATAATTTTGATACAAAATTTACATGGTTAAAACAAAAATAAAACATAGTTTCATCAACATTTAAAACTAAATCATCCTCATAATTAGCTGGTGCATTTGTGCTAGCCTCTCCTATTTTTGGTTTCATCAACATTTAAACTAAAAATTGTTCACCTATACCCTTAGGCTACTCTTGCCAATTTCTAATTTTTTGTATGTGTGAAAAATATATTGGCAAGTTTTTTGTGTACAGAAGTATATTTGTACACATGATTCATTATAAACAAAAAAAATGTACATGTAAAGCAAACAAAGAATGCACTAAATAAGAAACTTCACACACACCACACATCTACTACTTTGGATAATTATAGTTTATGCACATTATTTTAAAATCAGAATGATTTACTATATTACTAATCAAATTATCTATCATATTACTCATGTTAACATTATATAATGATGGAATAATTACTTATTATAAATGTATACATGAAATAAGTTATCATGCATGGCCAGTGTGCTTTGAGAATGCATGGTATCTTGCTCTTCTTTAAAATTCAAATATTAAACAAGACATCAATCTATCTATTGTCTTAATGTATAAATATCTTTCTATTTATAATTCTATAGGTCAATGTGTCTAACTATCTAACTATATATCTAACTAACTATCTATCTATCTATTTGTCTATCTATCTGTCTATCTATCTATCTTTTTTTATTCAATCATTTAATCGATCAATCTATATGTCTTTCATCCTATCTATCTATAAGTATATCTATTTATTTTTCAATCAATTTATATGTCTATATAACTATTTGTGTATGTCTATCAATCGATTTATCTTTCTATCGAGGTGTCTTTGTGTTTATGTGTCTATCTTTCGATCTGACTATCTGTCTATCTATTTATCTATCTATCTATTTGTATATCTATCTATCTATCTATTTTTATGTATATATGTCTATCTGTCTATCTATCAATCAATCAATCTATTTGTGTATCTATCTATCTATATATCTATCTATCTATCTGTCAATCTAAAAACTAGTCTAAATGTCTATCTATATGTCTCTCTATCATTATATATAACTTTCTATCTATCTATATGCCTATATGTCTATTGGTTTATCTATCATTCTGACTATCTCTCAATATGTCTGTCTATCTATACATCTATCAAACAATCAATCAATCTATTTATCTATCTTTATGTCTATCTATCTATCTATATATAAGTCTTTCTCTATATCTATCTATCTGTCTATTTGTATATATATCTATTTATCTATAAGTTTATCAATCAATCAATCTTTCTATCTATATATATCACAATTTCTATATCTATCTACCTATCTATATGTCTATTTATGTATCTATCTATCGGTCTATCTCTCTATCTATTTCTCAGACTATCTATATATTTATCTATCTATCTGTCTGTCTATCTATCAATCTATCTAGTGATTTGACTATTTATTTATCAATATGTCTATTTTTCTATCTATATATCTATATCATTATCTTCTATCTATCTATCTATATAACTATATTTCTATATATATATATATATATATATATATATATATATATATATATATATATTTCTATCAGTCTATTTGTTTATTTTTCTATCTATATAATGTCTCTATCAATCTATCAATATATATATCAATGTATTTATCTATCTATCTATCTATCCATCTACCTGTCTATCTGTCTATCTGTCTATTTGTCTATCTGTCTAACTATTTAACTATCTATCAATCAATCTTTCTATCTGTCTAACTATTTAACTATCTATCTATCTATCTTTCTATCTATCTTTTTTTGGTCTATTTATCTTTCAACCTATCTATCTATCAATCTATTTATCTATTTATATATTTATCTATCTATATGTCTATTTATTTATATGTTTTCTATCTATCTAAATATCTATCTATCTACCTTTCTATATGTT
Source organism: Sapria himalayana (assembly GCA_029783825.1). Lineage (NCBI taxonomy): Eukaryota > Viridiplantae > Streptophyta > Magnoliopsida > Malpighiales > Rafflesiaceae > Sapria > Sapria himalayana. The sequence continues at coordinate 3,412,649 of JAREIK010003484.1, forward strand.
TATCATCTACAATATATTGGTCTATCAATCTTTCTATCATTCTATCTAACTATCTATTTATCTGCCAATTAGACTATCTATTTGTGTATCTTAGTGTCTATCTATGTGTCTATATGTTTATCAATCAATATATCTATTTATCTATCAATCAATTAGTCAATATATTTGTCAACTATCTATCTGTCAATTTATATATCTATCTATCTATATATCTATCTAAATTTCTATCTATCTAATTATCCATCAGGCTGTCTAACTAAGTTTCTATCTATCTATATGTATATCTTTTTACATATTGATCTTTATATCTTTTAGCTATGATTGTTTGTCTCTTTATCTATTTTTCAATTTATCAATATGTATTTTAGTCTATATATCTATGTATCTACGTATCTGTTTGTCTATCACTCTATCTATCTATCTATCTGCCAAATGACTAATTAACTAACTATCTATCTATATATCAATCTATCTATATGTGTCTATCTACATATAAGGTTATCTATGTATTTGTCTATCTATAAATCTATCTTTTGATATATCTATCAATCTCTAGATATGTCTCTTTGTATATATATATATATATATGTTTGTGTGTATATCTTTATCTATTTATATGACTATACTAATATCAGTCAATCTATCTATCTTTTTATCTTTCTATATGTATATTTATCTTTTGTTTATCTATATATCTTTCTATATGTCTATCTATCTATCTATCTTTCTTTCTTTCTAACTATCAATATTTTATATATTTATTTTTGTATCTATCTATCTATTAATCTATCTTTCTATTTAGATATATATCTATCTATCTGTATATCTTTCTATCTATCTATTTGTCTATTTGTCTATTTGTAAATATTTTTATATGCCTATCTATGTATTATGAATGTATCTATCTATCTGTCTATCTATGTGGCTTTCTATCTATATATCTATCTATCTATTTGTCTATTTGTCTATCTTTATTTCTATTTATCTTTATATCTTTCTATCTTTCTATCTATATATCTTTTTTTTCTTTGTCTATCTATACATTTGACTATCTATTTATCTATCTATATCCCTACCTGCCTATTTGTCTATCTATCTATATATCTAAATATCTATCTTTCAATTTGTCAATCTATCAAAATGTGTTCCTCTCTATCTATCTATCTATCTAATAATCTAGCTATCGATATGTGTATCTATCTATCAATATATTTGTGTATATGTCTATTTTTATTTCTATCTATCAATATATTTGTGTATATGTCTATTTTTATTTCTATCTATCTATCTATATGTCTATCTATCTATTTCTTTGTCTAAGTATCTATCTATCTATTTATCTATCTTTCTATCAATTTGCCTATTTATGTATATGCATATCTATTTATCTATCTTTTTTTTATCTATCAATCTATCAAATTATAAATCTATGTATTTGTCTATCATATATATTTATGTATTTGTCTAACTATCTATCTGTGTTTCTATATATAAGTTTATTAGTCATTAGTCTATTTATCTATCTATCTAACTATCTACTTATCTACTTATACCACTATCTGTCTGTCTATATATAAGTCAATTTTTATATTTGACTATCAATGAATTTATTTATCTATTTGTCTATCTATCTATCTATCTATTTATATATCTTTTTATCTATAAATTGTTTATCTATCTATCCATCTATTGATCTATATGTCAATTTGTCTATCTAACTTTGTTCTATTTGCTTATGTATCAATTTGTGTATCTATATCTCTGATTATCTATATTTCTCACTCTCTCTTTATCTAATTGGCAATCTATATACCTATCTGCCTATCTATTTATATGTCAATTTATTTATATGTCTATATGTCTATCTTTTGATCTGTCTATAGGTCTTTCTATCTATCAAACTATCTTTCTATCTATTTATCTTAATATCTATCTCTCTATGTATATATCTATGTGTCTATTTATTTTTCTATAAATCTATCTATATTACTATATGTATATTTATCTAATGGTCTATCTATTTTTCTATCTATCTATATGTATATCTATCTATATGTATATTTGGTCATATAACTATATGTTTATCTATTTAACTTTGTATCTATCTATCTATCTATCTGTCTATATTTCTATCATTATATCTATTTATCTTTCTTACAATTTATCTATCTATCTTCCTATCTATCTATTTGGCTATCTATCTATTTATTTATATACCTTTATATCTATCTATCTATTTGTCTATCTATATAGCTATCTATGTGTCTATATATCTATCTATCTATCTATTTGTCTATCTCTTTATATGTCTATATTTATATTTTCTGAACTATTTATTTATCTATCTATTAAACTATATATCTTCCAATGTGTCAATGAGTAAATCTATCTATATGACACTCTCTAATTTTCTAACTATATACCTATCTAATTATCTAACTATTTATCCATCTATTTATCTACATATCTATCTTTTAGCATATCTATCTATCTATCTATATATCTATATATATGTTTATCTATCTATATCTCTATATGTCAGTCTCCCTATTTGTCTTTCTATTTATCTATCTATCTATCCATCTTTCTATATATCTATTTTTCTGTATACTTGTTAACTATCTATCTTTCTATTTACCTATCTTCGAATTTGTCTATATGTGCATATATATATTTGTCTATATGTTAATCTATTTATATGTTTATTTGGTTATTTGTCTATATGCCTTTCTTTCTATCTCTCTCTCCATATATATATCTATCTTTCTATCTAACTACCTCTCTATCTATATATCTATGTATCTATCTTTGTATTTGTGTATATGTCTCTCTGTACATTTATCTACATGTATATCTATCTATTTGATGATTTTTTAAATGTCTATATATCTATCTATCACTTTGTTTAAATGTCTTTAAATCTATATATCTGTTTATTTAACTATCTAATATATATATGTTTCTATCTGTCTTTCTTTCTAACATTTTAACTATCTTTCAGTCCATTAGTCAATCTATATATATATTTGTCTTTTTTACTATCTGTCTATCTATCTTTCTATCTATTTGTATATCATTGTTTCAATCTATCTGTCTATATCTCTATCTGTTTATCTGTTTAGCTAGCTATCTATCTATATATTTATCTATATGTCTATCTCTATATTTATATATTTGTCTATCTATCTATCTATTAATCTTTCTATCTATCAATCTATCAATCAATCATTCTATCGATATATCTAATTAACCATATATGTGTCTATCTTTCTATATATCTATCTGCGTAACTATCAAATAGTCTATATGAATGTCTATATATCTATCTATCTTTTTTTCTTTCTTTCTTTCTATCAATCTACTAACAATCTATATGTTATTTGCCTATCTATCTATTTATCTATCTATATGTCTATTTGTCATCTGCTTATTTTCCTATTAGTTTATCTATCTATCTATCTATCTTATCTCTATCTTTCTATTTATCGAATTGACTATCTAATTATCTTCCTATCTATCTCTTTTTTTATCTAACTATTTGTCTATTTGTCTATCTGTCTATATGTCTATTAGTCTATCTATCTAGTTGTCTATCTATATGTATATATGCCTATTTGCCTATAAGCATATTTGTCTATCAATATATCTATCAATCTATTTACCTACCTATCTATCTATCTATATATATGTATACCAGTCTATCTATCTATTTATTTATTTATCTATCTGTCTATCTATATGTCAATCTATGTTCAAGTATACTAGTCTATTTGTTTATGTATCTATCTATCTATAAGTCTATTTGTCTATCTATCCATTTGTCTTTCTATCAATCTTTCTATTCATTTGTCTTTCTATCAATCTATCTATATATATATCTATCTATCATTCTGTCTATCTATATATCATTCTGTCTATCTATCTTTCTAACTATCTATCTATGTATCTATCTTGCTTTCTATCTATATATCTATGTATCTGTCTATCTATCCATCTATTTTGTCGATGTGTCGATGTGTCTATGTGTCAATGTGTCTATCTATCTGTCTATCTATCTATTTATCTATCTATATATATATATATATATATATATATATATATATATATATATCTATCTATCTTTATATCTTTCTATCTGTATTTATTTCTATCTCTTTATATGTATATCTATCTATAAGACTATCTTTATATCTATCATCTATCTGTCTGTCTATATGTCATTTATATATTTATTTATCTATCTGTCTATTTGTATATATTTCTATCATTTTATATATCTATTATCTATCTATTTGTATATTTTTATATCTGTATATCAACCTATATTTCTTTCTATCTAAATGTCTATATGACTGTCTAATTACCAATCTATTTGTCTTTTTGTCTATCTATTTATTTATATATATACCTATCTATGTATCATTCTATCTATCAATCTGACTATCAGTCTCTCTATCTATATTCTTATTTGCTTATCTACTTATTTTTCTATCTAATTAACTATCAATATATAATATATATATATATATATATATATATATATATATATATATTATCAATCTATCTATGTGTTTGTCTATATATATATATATATATGTATATATATATCTATCTAATTGTCTATCTGTATATCTATCTATTTATTTATCTTTCTTTCTATCTTTCTATCTATATGTGTATCTTTCTACTTGTCTATCTATTTATCCATATATCATTCAATATATCTATATATCTTTCTATCTATATGTCTTATGTTTATATGACTATTTTGTATCAATTAATCTATTTTTTTATATATCTATTGTCAATATGTAAATCTATCAATATGTCTATCTGAATATCTATATATCTATGGAATTTATCTATTTGTTTATATATATATATATATCTTTCTATCAGTCTTTTTGTTTACTACCTATTTATCTATCTGCCAATCTGTGCACCTGTCTATCTGTCTATTTCACTATTTGTCTATCTATATATATTCCTTTCTATCTATCAATATATTTGTTTATTTCTATGTCTCTCTATCTCTCTATATATCTATATGTCTAACTGTCAATCTTTATATCTTTCTCTCTATCTATATGACTATATCTTTATCAGTATGCCTATCTATCTATTGAAATCTCTATATATCTATGTCTATTTGTATAACTATCTATCTTTATATAAGTCTAAATATCTATCTATCTATTTAAAATTCTATCTATCTATCTTTCTATCTATCTGTCTATCTATCAATCTATCTTTCTATATATCTATCTATGTATCTATATTTATGACAATCTTTCTAAACTTTCTACTTGTTTATCATCTATCAATCGAATGGTCTACTTGTCTATCTATCAATCACCCTATATGTCAGTCTAATTATCTGTGTATCTTTCTATCTATCTAATTGTCTATCTGTCTATCTTTCTATCTTTATATCTATCGATCTATATAACTTTTTAAATATCTTTTTGATTATCTATTTATCTATCTATCTATCTAAATATCTATCTATTTATCAAACTATTTATCTATCTAATTGTTTATCTGTCTTTTATTCTATCAGTCTATCTATATGTCTATCTATATTTTTGTCTCTGTCTATAAGCCTATCTATCTGGTTATTATGATTCAATTAATCAATCTATCTATATATATATCTATCTATCTATATGTCAATCAATATATTAGTCTATATGTCTATAAATCTATCTATCTATCTATATATTCTTTTCTATATCTATCTCCTATCTATCTATCTATCTATTTATCTATGTGTATCATTATCTATCTATTTATATGTTTATTTCTCTATCTATCTATTTGTCTATCTTTCTATGTGTCTGTCTGTCTATTTATATATATGTTAATCTATCAATATATGTATATGTCTATTTGATTCTTTGTCTATCTATCTACCTATCAATCTATCAATATATTTAACTATCTAATTATCTAACTATCAAATTTTCTAATTATCTAACTATCTTTTTGTAAATAAGTCTTTTTACCTATTAGTCTAACCATCTATCTTTCTGTCATTATATTTGTATATCTATCTATCTGTCTGTCTGTCTATCTATATATCTTTATATCTTTATATCTATCTATCTTTTCTTTCTATCTATCTATCAATCTATCAATCTATTTATCTATCACTCTATCTTTGTGTCTATCTATTTATTTCTTATATATCTATCTATCTATTGATTTATCTATCTATCTATCTATTAGACAATTTGACTATCTGTTTATCTATCTATCAATCTATTTGTCTACCTATATATTTATCAATCTGTCAATCGATAAAGCTATGTATCTATCTATCTCTCTATTTATTGATATTTCTATTTATCTAAACTTGTAACTGTCTATTTGTGTATCTATCTAACTATATAACTATGTTTCTCTCTATTAGTCTATTAGTATATCTATTTATCTATCTATCTATCTATACTTTTGTCAATCTATATATTTGTCTATCTGCCAATACTTTATCTATAAATTTGTCTATCAAACTATCTGTCTATATGACTATTAGTTTATCTACCTATCATATTGTCTATCTACCTATCTACTTATCGATCTATATATTTATGTTTGTGTCTACCAATCTAACTATTTATCTAACTATCTATTTTTTGTCTGTTTATCTTTTAATTTGTCTATCTTTCAATCTATTTATATATAAATCTGTATATCTATCTATCTATAGATCAATTTTTTTTTATCTTTCTTTCTTTTTATCTTTCTATCTACCTTTCATCTATCAATGTATTGGTCTATCTATCTATTTGTGTATCAGTCTATCTATGTATCTTTTTACCTATCTAACTAACTAACTAACTAACTATCTATCTATCTATGGTTCATTCTTTCTATCTACCTAACAATATGTTATTTTTTTCTCTATCTATCTATATATCTTTCTATATGTATATCTGCCTACCTATCTATATATCTTTCTATATGTATATCTGTCTATCTATATATTGTCTTACTATCTATCTTATTATTTACCTATTTATTTTTTTATCTATCAATCAGTCTATATATTTGTCTAATTGTCTATATGTCTATGTGTCTATATATCTAACTATTATTAGTCAATAAATCTATATATATATATATATATATATATATATATATATTTCTATCTATATATATGTCAATCAATTTGTAAGTCTCTCTGTATATCTATCTTTCTATCTTTTAATCTATATATATATATATCTATCTATATATCTATATATTTATATATCTATCTATCTATATATATATATGTCGGTCAATCAGTCAGTCTATCTATCTAATGTATATTTGTCTATCTATCTATATGTCTATCTTTCAATCTAACTAACTTTCTAAGTGTCTATCTATCTAGTAGTCTATATTTCTATCTATCTATATGTGTATATATTTATATGACTGTTTGTCTATCTTTTTATCTATTAATATATCAATCTAGTCTCTATCTATGTGTCTAACTATCAATTTGCTAACTTTATAATTATCTATCTATCTAACTATCTATTTATCTTTCTATCTATTTATTTATCTGTCTTTTGTTTATGTGTCTATATGTTTATCTATCTATCTATCTATCTATTTATCATTAAATCAATAAAACTATATATATATATATATATATATATATATATATATATATATATATATATATATATATATCCATCCATCCATCTATCTATCAATCTATATTTCAATCAATTATCAGTCTATCTGTCTATCAATCAATCAATCTATCTATCTATCTATATATCTGTTTATCTATATTTCTAATGTATATTTGTCTTTCTATCTATCTAATTAGCTTTATAAGCGTCTGTCAATCTATAAGTCTATATTTTTATTTATCTATATGTGTATCTATGTATATGTCTATCTGTCTATCATTCTATCTGTTAATTTATCATTTAGTTATCTATATATGTGCCTAACTATCTATTTTTTTAACTATCTAATTATTTAACTATCTAATTGTATATCTATCTATCTATATATCTAACTAACTATCTAGCTTTTTATTTATAAGTCTTTCATTCTATTTGTCTATCAGTCTATCTATCTATCTATCAATTTGTCTGTCTATCTATTTATCTAACTATCTATCTATCAATCTTTTAAATATCTATCAATTTGTTTATCTAACTTTCTATCTATCTATTTATATATCTATATATCTATCTATCTTCCTATATGTCTATCTTTCTATAAATCTATTTGTGAATATATCTACATATGTAGCTATCTATTTCTCTGTCTGTCTATATATCTATATGTAAATCTGTCTACCTAGTAATTAATCTATAGATCTGCCTATCTATCTATCTATATATCCATTTTTCGATCTGTGTATCTATCTATTTGTCTAACTATCTATCTGTCTATAAGCTAATCTATCTATATGACTATCAATATATCTATCTATCTATCAATATATCTATCTATCTATTTATTTATTCATCTATTTATCTATCTATCTATTTATCTGTTTGTGTTTTTATCTATATGTATATCTATCTATCTATGTAACTATCAATCTATATCATTCTATTTATCTATAAGACTATCTATCTATCTGGCTATCTTTCTATATATCTATTTATCTATCTATCTAATTATATATCTATCTATCTATTTTATATGTAACTATCTATTTGTCTATCTGTCTAATAGTTCATCTATCTTTTTATCTATCTTTATGTCAATCTTTATATCTGTGTATCAATTTATCTATATATCTTTCAACCTTTCTATTTGTCTATCTATCTATCTATCTAAGTATCTATCTTTATCTCTGTCTAAAAATCTAAATATACAACTATCTAACTATCTATATATTTGTCTATCTTTTTACTTATCTATCTAACTAACTAACTATCAATCTAACTATCTTTTTGTCTATCAGTGTATCAATCTATATGTCTATTTGTCTATCTATCTATTTATCTATCTTTCTACTAACCTATCTATCTAACTATCTACCTATTGTCAATGTGTGTATCTGGCTATCTATTCATCTATCTTTCTTTATATCTATCTATCTATCTAACTTTATATATATTTGTATATCTACCTATCAACTTAACTGTATATATATATATATATATCTGTTTGCTTGTCTATCTATCTATTTATCTATTTGTCGATGTAACTATCTATCTATATATCTAGCTATTTGAGTATCTATAAATAAATATATCTAGTCTTTTATTCTATTTGGCTATCTGTCTATTTATCTATTTATCTATCCATCCATATATATCTAACTATATATATAATTTTTGTACTTATCTACCTATTTGCTTATTTAACTATCTATAAATTTGTATATCTATCTATAGGTCTATCTATTTTCTAATCTATCTTTTTATATATCTATATATCAATTTATTTGTCTACATGTCCATCAATTTATATGTATATCAATATATCTAGCTATTTATCTATATATCTATCTATTTTCTATCTATTTGCCTATGAGTTTATATATCTATCTATCTATTATTTTATCTATTTATCGATCTATCTATCTGCCTATCTTTCCATATTCCAATCTACCTACCTATCTATAATTCTATTTATTTATCTATCTATCTACCTATCTACAAATTTGTCAATAAATCTATCTCTATATCCAAATATCTTTTTCTACATCTTTCTATTTATCTATCTAGCTTTCTGTATATCAGTCTATATATATATCGATCTATGAATATATTTATTTATATTTCTAGTTATAGATCAATTTATCTATCAATATGTATAAATATATATCTATCTATATGTCTATAGGTCTATTTGTTTATCTATCAATCTAAGTATTTCTTTATTAGTCTATCTTTCAATATCTTTATCTATCTATTTGTCCATAACATTATGTGTCTATCTGTCTATCTGTCTGTCTATCTATCTATCTATATATGTATCTGTATATCTATCTATAGATCAATTTGTAAATGTGTTTATCTATCTTAGTGTTTATTTATCTATCTAACTATATCTCTATTTGTGTATCTATCTATTTTTCTATCTTTCTATCTCTATCTATATATTATTTATTAATGTCTCGATCTATCAAACTATCTATATGTCTATCTAACAAACTATCTATATGTATATCTAACAAACTATCTAACTGTCTATCATTTTATCTATATCTCTATTCATCTCTCTATCTATTTATCTATTTATCTATCTATTTGTCTAAATATCATTCTGTTTATTTGTTTATTAATCCATCTATCAATCTATCTATCTATGAGTCTATTTATCTATTTTTCAATCTATCTTTCTATCTGTCAATCTTTCTATGTGTTTATCTATCTATATGTCTGTCTGACTGTCTATCTATCTATATATCTATCTATCTATCTATCTGTATGTCTGTTTGTCTGTCTGTGTCTATCAATCTTTCTATCTATCTATCTATCTAAATATGTTTCTTTTAGTCTATTTGCCTATATAGCTAGCTATATATATATATATATATCATATCTATTTGTTTATCTAACTATATAAGGATCAACATACATACCTATCTATCTATTTGTCTATTTGTCTTTCTATTTGTTAATATCTCTATCTATCTATATATATATATATATATATATATCTATCTATTTTATTATCTATCAATCTATCAGTCAATCTTTCTATTTGTCTATCAAACAATTTCACTAGCAATTTGTCTTTAAATCTTTCTTTATATCATTTAATCTGCCTATTTTAGTATTTGTGTATTAGTCTATCTATCTAATTGTGAAATTTCTAATTGTATATATATATATATCTATTTAACTTTATGTCTATATATCAAACTATCTAACTACCTATTAGTTTATCACTCTAATTATCAATCTGTCTATCTATCTATCTCTTTATTTCTCTATGTGACTATGTTTCTATCTATATATCTATCTATTTCTGAATCTATCTATCTATCTATATATCTTATGTATGTTTATTAGTCGATCTATCTATCTATTTATCTTTGTATCTTTCTATCTATCTATATGTCTATTTGTCTATCTCTCTATGTTTCATTGAATCTATCTATATATCTATCTATCAATTTGTATATATATTTATATATCTATATATCTATCTATTTTATTATCTATCAGTCTATCAGTTAATTTTCTATTTGTATATCTAACAATTTAACAAGAAATTCTTCTTTATATCTATCTATCTATCTATCTATCTGCTTATTTGACTTTTTGATGATTTGTCTATTTATTAATTTGTTTATTTGTCTATCTATTTATTTATATCTTTATTTGTTTATCTATATATCTATCTATTTATCTATATATCTATCAATCTATCTATATATATATCTATCTGTATATTTATATATCTATCTTTTTGTATATCTATTTATCTATCTATATATATCTAAAATCTATCTATCAGTATAACTATCATTTTGTGTAACTATTTAATTTCCTATCTATCTATTTATCTATCTATCTATTTGTTTATTTATCTAACTAACTAACTATCTATCAATATGTATGGCAATCTATTTGTATATCTATCTATCTATTTGTCTTTCTATCTATCTATTTGACTATGTGTATATCTTTCTTTGTCTTTTTATCTATATTTCTATCTATTTATCTATTTATCTGTCTATCTATTAATTTATGTAATTATCTAACTATATATTTTTCTATATGTTTATCTATCTAACCATCTAACTTTATTTCTATCACTTTATCAGTCAATCAGTATATATATATCTATCTATCTATCTAACAATCTCTCTATCAATTTATAATCTATCTATATATATATATATATATGTCTATATGTCTAATTTTTTATCAATCTATTTATTTGTTTATCTATCTATTTATTAGTCTTTCTATCTATATGTCTATCTATCTATCTATCTATCAATATATCTATCTATTTGTCTGTTTATCTAGATATCTATATATCTGTCTATTAATCTATTTGTCTACTTATCTATCTATATATTTGTCTATATATCTATCTTTCTATCTATCAATCTTTCTATCTATGTATTTATCTATCTCTCTATTTTTATAATAGTATATCACTCTATAAGTCTATGAGTCAATCTATCTTTCAATCTTTTTATCTATCTATCTGTCTGTCTATCTATCTATGTTTATCTTTCTATCTATATATATTTCTATCTGTATATATTTCTATCTATCTATCTATTAATCAATTTAGATTTCTATTTGGCTATCTCTCTATCTATCTAATTGTCTAACTCTCTAATTGTCTATATATGAATCAATCTATCTATATATCTTTCTATCTATCAAACTATCTAATTGCCTTTTAGTCTATCAGTCAATTTGTCTATCTGTTCAACTATTTATCTATTAATCTATTTATCTATGTATCTATCTTTATGTCTATCTATTAATATGTATAGCTTTGTATATGTTTATGTATCTATGTGTCTATATATGTATGTCTGTCTATCTATCTATCTATCTGACTATTTGCATATATATCTATCTATTTACCTACCTTTCTATCAATTTATATATCTATCTATCTGTTTATCTATCTATTTGTCTTTCTATCTATTTGTATATCTTTTTAGCTATCGATATATCTCTCTCAATCAATCAATCTATCTATCTATCTAACTATCACTAAATATGGCTATCTATCTAAATGTCTGTTTATCTATCTATCCATATATCTATCTATATATCTATCTATATATCTATCTAATTATCTATATATCTATCTGTCTATATATATAACTATTTAAATGTCAATCAATCAATCTATCTATATATCTATGTATATATCTATCTATCTATATTTATAAATATCTACATATTTGCCAATCTACCTATCTATCTGTGTATAATTTTTATGTCTATTTGACTATCTATCTATTTATTTATTTGACTATCTTTATGTCTATCTGTCTATATGTTGATCTATCAATCTATCTATTTATTTATCTATCTTCAATCTTTCTATCTATTATATTTCTATCTATCTAGCTGTCTATATATTAATCTAAATGTCAACCTATTAATCTATCTATCTATTTATCTATCTACCTGTCTATGAATTTATCTACTATTTGTCTATCTAGTTATCTAGCTATCTATCTATCTTTCGTTCTTTCTTTTTTTCAATCTTTCTATATGTCTATTAGTCTATTTATTTTATATTTATCATTCTATATATATATTTCTATCATTCAATCTAACTATCTTTATGTCTATATATTTTTAAATATGTCCAGCTATCTATATGCATAGCTGTATGTCGATCTATATCTATATCGATCTGTTTATGTGTCTATCTATCTATCTATCTATCTGACTATCTATCTTTCATCATATCTATATATCTTTTGACATATTTTTAATGTGTATATTTGTCTTATCTATCTATATGGCTATCTATCTATCTATCCACCTATCTATCTACCTATATGTCTATCTATCAAACTATCTGCCTATATATATACCTATCTATCTATCTATCAATGACTATATATTTATCTGACTATTTGTATATCTATCTATCTATTAATCTATATATCTATCTATATATCTTTATGTCTATCTATCTATCCTCCTATCTCTTTATATTTTTATCTGTCTTTTTGTCTATTCTACTATCATTTTATATATATATCTATCTATATGTTAATCTCTCTAAATGTACATCCATCTATCTATCTATTTGTAAAATTATCTATCCGTCTATCTTTATATCTATTTATCTATATATATATCTATCTATCTATTTATTTATTTGTTTGTGTCTATCTATCTATCGATCTATCTATCTATCTATATGTATATCTATCTATCTATCAAGTTGTTTATTAGTCTATTAGTTTATCTATTTATCTATCTATTTATATTTCAATTTGCTATCTATCTATATATCTATCTATATATCTATGTATCTATCTATCTATTTGTCTATCTATTTATATGTCCATCTATTTATTTGTTTTTTTATCTAAATATGTATATGTCAATATATCTATCTAACTATCTAACTATCTATATTGAAATATCTTGCTATCTTTCTGTCTATCTATCTATCAGTCAATTTGTCAATCAATCTATTTTTATATCTATATACCTTTTTATCTATATGTCTATCTATCTATCTGTCTATCTGTCTATTTATCTATCTCTCTCTCTGTCTGTCTATTTATTTGTCTATCTATCTATATATCTATTTGTTTATCTTTTAATCTGTCAATTTGTCTAAATGTCTAGCTTTCTATATATATATCTAACTATCTAACTATCTTTATATCTATCAATCTATTAGTATATAAATTAATCTATCTCTTTGTCTATATATATATATATATATATATCTACCTATCTATCTATCTATCTGGTTATCAACTTTCTTCCTATATATATTTATCTATCTATCTATGTGTATATCTATCTATCTATCTATATATCTACCTATGTGCTTATCTGTCTATCTATTTATTTTTGTATCTATCTTTCTATCTATTTAACTATCTATCTATTTGACTATTTATCAGTTAATAAATCAATATATCATATGTATATCTGTCTATCTGTCTATCTATCTATCTATCTATCTATTTGTATTTTTGTTTAATTATATATTTTTTTTATTTTTCTCTCTTTATTGTCTTATCTATCGATCTACTTACCTATATATTTATTTGTCTATCTATCTATTTGTCTATTTGTTTATCTATCTATCTTTCTATATATCATGTCATTTTCTCTATGTGTCTATCTATCAATCTATATATCAATTTAGTTGTCTATCATTCAATTTGTCTATTTACATATCTTTACATCTATATATATATATATATATGTCTGTCTATGTGTCTTTGTATCTATTTGGCTATATAATTTTCTCTCTATATTTCTATTTATATATCTATCTACATATCTATTTATCCATCTATCTATAGATGTGTCTATATGTCAATCTGTATATCTTGCTATATGTCTATCAATCTATCTATTTATAAATTTTTTTATCTATATGTCTATGCTTATATGTATTTATCTTTCTATTTGTTGATAAATGTATCTATCAATATATATATATATATATATATATATATATATATATACATATATATATTTAGCTATCTATCCATATGTCTATATGTTTACACTACAAGAAAAATCCCAAATAACTAGGTAAAATTCCCTAGCTAATGGGGTTTTTCTGTAACTAAAGTGGATATAATAATGGATTAACAATGCAAATTTTCTCAATCTAAAGTGATTGTCACAAAAATTAATTAGTAAATATATTCCTTAGCAAAATTAGCGAGTGGAAATTCCCTCGCTAAATTAGCGAGGTAATATTTCATAGTTAAATTAGTGAGGGAAAAAATATCTAGCTATTTTAATTCCATAATTATGTTCATATTTTTAATTTGTTACATTAAATTTAATTACATATTTTTAAATTTTTATATTAAATTATATAAAAACTTAAACAATAAACCATTAAATATAATTAACAAAAAATAAAATCTAATAATAAAATATTTTGATACAATATGTTACAAAGTTAAAACAAAAATATAACAAAACTTGATTACATCTTATTCTTCTTCAATGTATCTAATGACAGTACTTAAAGTATAATCTATCCGTGAAATTGATGTTGCTTTCTCTCCCCCAACTCTTCAAGATCTACATTCTGTTCTAGCACCCAAGCATGTCCCTCCATGGCCATCTACATTGCTTCCTTTAGTTCTATTCTATATTTCCTCTCTACCTCTAACTTCTTCTTCCTTTTATCTCCCAATGCCCTTTTTGTATCTAGCTGCTCTTCCAACAACACTTTTTTTAACCTTGTGATCTGTTTCATGTATGTATACTTGTGCATGTATGTATATGCATGTGTGTCTGTTTAAACACAAACAAATGTACTTTCATGCAAATACACATACCATGAAAGACAATAGAAGAAATAATCTAGCGCTTAAAAAACACGCATATAGGTCTCTCAGGCATGGTCAACATCTGCTAGTTCTTTGTCCTCTGGTTAATTCACACAAATAAAAAAAATTGTTACACTTGCATACAGAGAATAACATACTGCATTTACAAACCAAAAAAGAACAAAATACAATGCTGCTGATAAATAGATTGACTAGCACATGCAACACAAACTACCAATTGCTAGAAATTTCACACAATGCGATAATCATGAGCTTATTTTTAAATTATCAAATCAAGATTTTTCCAAGATTTCCACTGAATTGCCCATCAACATATTCTTCTTTGCTGCCTAGCTTCACTCATCAGTCCATGGTTAATTATAAGAAAGTTAGAAAGTATCAAACAAAAGGGAAATGGAAGTTGAAATGATAACAGGCTGCATGATATTGAATTTTTGCACACCTGTAGGTTCATATAGAAATCCACTGAAGCAAAAAAACATGAAAGAAACCAAAAAATTTAGAAAAAAAAAATGCAATGCACAAGAAAAGAACACAAGGTAGCTCACCTTTGTATTCTATTCCCCACTTGAGTTTTACAATGATCATCTTCCTAGTCAAGTTGTTAAGAAAAGGCTTGGGATTAACAGAGATGGTCTGCAATATTTAGTAATAAAAAAACTAATGAATGATATTATCATGCACGTATGCATCAAATATTTCTCTGCATTTACTTAAAAATGTATAAGCATGTATATATGCAATATACATGCATACAGCAATAATATAGTATAACTATATGTGTCCAATCACATACACGCACACTCACACATGCACATACTATTTTCCTATCTTGTCATATTTTTTTTATCTTGTCCATATATTACACCTTTCTAGTTCAACTTAATCATTAATGCATGAAAATGGTCATTACCAAATATCATACAACCTAAAATAAATATAATATACTTGATGAATAACATCATACAAACAATGCCCTTATATACCATGTTATTTTTATTAGGGCAACTCTTTGGATGAATAACCTCGATATCACGCTCGAAGTGTACTTGTGTGTGCCAGGGATACCTCAATGTGTACGACATGCTAATTCTTCCTCAAAAAAGCTATCAATAGAACAACGTATCAATTGATAAAGTAGAGAACATGGCACCCAGCAAAACATAAGCAATATCACAAACATCATGCTCATCAATAAGATAGTTATATATAGTATATATGTACATATAATACTATAGTGTATATGTATATATACTAAGTATATATGTACATATAATACTATAGTCTATATGTACATATATACTACTATATGTATGTACATATATATTGCACTATATATACATATACACTATAGTATATATGGATGGCTTATAGATATAGAATAGTAGGTATAGATATAGATATAGAACAGCAGGTAAAGTATTATCCCATTTATACTTCACAAAGAAGGCACAAAACATCACTATCAACATTAATAAGAAATACGAATCTTATTTGAATTTTCAAAAATATATCTAAAATCTCTTAGAGGAAAACCTAGAAGACAGGCAATGTGAAAGGGTTGAAGCATCAATGTTCGCACCCTACCTCCCTGCAACCAGAATTCTTTCCCGGTTCCAAGGTCTTTAAGGGGGTTGCTCTGCCCCGCCACACTCCACAGCACCATGCTCTCGTGTGGCTTTTTTAAAACATTTCTTTGCCTCTCTATGTGCTTGCACCAGTGATTTTAATTACTTAGCACCAGTGATATAAAATAAATAGTGATTTTTAATTGCTTAGATGGAATTTTTCAGTACACACTACAAGAAAAATCACATTTACCTAGGGACAATTCCCTAGCTAAATGGGCGATTTCCATTGCTAAACGGGATATATCGATGGTTTACTGATGGATAGCTCCCATATCTAAAGTGATTCTTGCTAAAATTTAGCGATGGAAAGTGTCCCTAACTAAAAAGTTAGCGATGGAAAAATCTCTTGCTAAAAAAGACAAATTCCCTAGCAAAATTAGCAAGCTAAATGAGATCTTCCATCGCTAAAGGAAAATAACGACAGAAGAATCCCAAGCTAATGTGCTGGTCGATTAATTTTAGTGATGGTAATAGTCCCTAGCTAAATAAATTTAGCTACGAAAAATCCATTGCTACTTTTAAGTTTTCCCTAGCAAGATAAGATAGGAAAAATTCCCTAGCTAAATTAGCAATGGATTTAGCCCTTGCTAATTTAGCAAGCGATTTTTCCCTAGTTATTTTAATTTCAAAAATAATTTCAAAATTTAATTTATTTTAAAATTGTTTAATTAAATAATATAATATTTTTATATCAAATTGAAAAAAATTGAAACTATAAATAATTTATAATAAACAAAAAATAAAATCATTTAATATCTTATTCTAATTTAATATTTTACATAATTGAAACAATAAAATAATAAAATTTTAATTAGTCTTATTCATCAATATATCTACAGACAGTGCATAAAGTATAATATATACATTCATTGATGTTGTTTTCTCTCTTCCTGCTCCTCCGATCATTATTTTTCTACTGCAACAAAGCTGTCCGAGTCATTGTACGTAATGTCTAGTGAAAAATCTCATCACTTATAAAAGCTTTGTATGAGGAATAATGCGGTATCATATCTGTAAGAAATTTAAACCACTCAGTCAAATTAAAAAAAGTTATGTTTTGATACATATATAATTCTACAGTATATATGTAAATATATACTAGCATTTCACTCCTACATATATTAATGTTGTATATGTACATAAAAATAGTATTATTATGTGTACATATAAATTGAGTACAAATATACTCAATATATAAGTACAGAAAATACTACAGTATTATATGCATGTATATACTGACTTAATTCGTACGTATATACTGTCTTTATTCGTACGTATATACCTCATTTGGTGTTGTTGTTGCTGCTCCCACTACTGCTCCTGCCACTGCTTTTGTTATTGCTGGCGCTGCCAATACCACTACTACTATCACCGCCACAGCCAATGCTGCTGCAACTGACACTACTGGCCACTGTAGTAACTGTCACCGCTGCCCCCACTGCCGGTGCTGCCTTTGCACGACGCTTCTGCCACTGCCCTCGTTGTCGGTGCTGCCATCGCCGCGGCTAGCGCCACTGTTACCACCACCGTCACTACTATCGTTGCTGCCTCTACCGCTACTACCATCGCTGCTTCCGGTGTAGCTGCTGCTACAGGCACTACAACTGCCTCAGATGCCACCACTCCCGCCACTACCACTCCCGCCGCTGCTGCCACTATCACTCCCGCCGCTACTGCCACTACGGTGGTCCCCACCTCTACCACCACTGCAGCACCTGCCACAACCACTGCCACTGCCACCTCTACTGCCACTGCCACTTACACTGCCACCGTTGCCATCACTACCACCGATGTCACTGCTACTACTACTTATAATAGGTTTTTACATGCCTATAATATGCTAAAACTTTGCCCACAAAATTCAGAGACACAAACATTTTTACAAGTATATAAAAATAGTTATTATAGACATGAACAAACACAAATTAGAGTAGATTGTCATACAGCTTAAACTAAAATTTAATTAAATAATTTAATTTTTTTAAATTAAAATTAATAAAAATAGAAGCTATAAATAAAAATTTTAAATTAAACAAAAAAATTCATTTAATACCTTATTTTAATACAATATTTAAATATCTAAAACAAAAAAATAACAAAGATTATATTACATCTTATTAATCAATGTATCTATCGACTGTGTATAAAGAATAATCTATAAATGCATTGTCGTTACTTTCTCTCTCTCTGCTCCTCCGATCACCAACTTTCCACTGCAAAAATTCTATCAGAGTCATGGTGCATCATGTTTGTTTAAATTTGTTTTCACCTATACAATCTTCATATGGGAAATAATGTTGTAACATATCTGTAAGAAATTTAAACCACCAAATTAAATCAAAATAAAGAAAAAAAACTATGTTTTGATAAATTATATTGTTGTAGTAAATATGTACAAATATACTAACATTTCACTCGTACATATATTACTGCAGTATATGTACATATAAACTGCACTATTATGCATACATATATACTGAGTACATATATATACTCAGTATATATGTACATAAAATACTGTAGTATTATATGTATGTATATACTGACTATATACATACGTATATACCACATTTGTTGTCGTTGCTACTGCAAAGAGAGAGAGAGAGAGATGTGGGGGAGAGAGAGAGATAGAGAAAGGAGGAGAGAGAGAGAGAGAGAGAGAGAAAAGGAGGAGAGAGAGAGAGCAAAAAATGCCTTAAGATATCCTCCTCTAACATATTCTATTTAGATTGCAGAGTGAATTGAGCGCCCAATGGGGTTTCCATCAGCACAAAAAATCCATTTAGATGATATTTGGTGCACATAGAATTCAACAAAGCAAGAGTGCTTCAAGATACCTAGAATTCGCACTTCCCCTATATAACTACAATTAAACAATCTACCATCATTGTTGGATGCACCAAAAACCTCCAGACTGCGCACCTAGAACATGCAGCTTCATGAAGTAACATTACAAGCATTGCCAATAGAGTCTAATTGACCCACAAAGAACAAGAGACCCAAGAACATGATAAACCAGTTGACCCTCCTATTTCTGCCTGTTATTAGTGTGTTTTCCACTAATATTCTATTTATAGCATTTAGATGAGGATGCCTTAAAGGCGTTACTGTTTTCTTCCTTGTTATCTATAATTTTATTTTTTATTTCTTTGTTTTTTTCAACTATATACCCCTTATTCTTATTGCTTTATACCACCACTGCCCACTCTAGACCCTGCTCTTTTCCTCCACTCTATCCCTCATTAAACATGTATGCTTTACCCATATTTTCCTCCTATTTTTTATTGTTATCCAGCATGGTGTTATTTTCCTTCTCCCCATCACTGCCCACCTTCATTTCCTCCTTATAAGAGTGTATATTCTGACATAGCATTAGTTCTTTGTTTATATTTTTTTAACCCATGCAGTTTTACCCTTGTCTCTACCATAATATTATTCCAATGCATCTTTTATGCCCATCCCCTTCATACATTCCTCCTACCCATGGCTCATTCTATTACATTTTAAACAATATTTAGGGATATGTTCAGGCACAAATAACTACCAGAACCCCTATTCATTATCGATGTCTATCCATATTTTCTCTTGAGGGTGTGAGAAGAGATTAAACTCGATGCAAATCATTGGATTATTTGGTTTAGTCATTGAGGCAGGGGCCTCATTAATCATTATTGGTTTACCCATACATTTTGCCAAGATGAAGAGAGATTGCTTACTGTATAGATGGAGAGGTAAATTAGGAAAAATAAACCATACCGGAGCTATCGGGGCCTTCTCCTTCAGGTTGAAATCCATCATCCATTTTAGAATTCTCATTGAAAAGTCCTTAATTGCATTGACGCCTCATCCATAGCCTTTGAAAATCTCCCTCTTCGAGGCATTGAAGAATCGTATGCTTAGCATCATAATCCACAATTTTTATAGAACCCTTAAGCTTCAAGGTTTCTATAAACTCATAAAATTCCTTCGCAAGAGGTTTTCCATATAAAAATTTTCTTATTAGGTGTAATTGAAAGGCTCAGCAAGTTTATCGAGACTACCGAGGGAATCTATATCGGTGCCACGCCATTTTTATTTCCAAACCTCAGATGCAATATCGTGGGTTCCTTAAATAAGCTCACAAAAGACTTCTTAATGAATAAGAAGTCATTTTGCCCCATTTTGGCTAAGTATTAGCCTTATTCTTGCACAACTATAAGTATTCTCTCTCTAAAAATCTAACTTTCTCTCTCTAGTTCTTAGAGCTATGGGGTTTTCGATCTTCTTTATCTTTTTATTCATCATATTCTTTTTATTCATCTTATTATTCTATTCTTATTATTATTTCTATTAATTATGACTAGATGCTGGCATGAGATTTTGTCTCTGTGGAGATAACGCGTTTAAATCCCCATTTCTTAAATTGGAAAATAAGATTTTATTTTTTTTATTTCAAAGTATAAAATTAGGTTGATGAATTTTAGAACTAAATCCATCGCCAGGGAAGTTCCGTCACTAAATTAATCACTATATTTCGGATTTAATTATCTATGGAAGTTTTGTCACTAAATCTATCGCTATATTCTAGATTTTATTATCTAGGAATTTTTGTCGCTAAAATCCATCGCCTTATACAGAATGTAATTGGCTAGGGATGTTATGTCGCTAAAATCCATCACTATATTCAATATGTAATTAACTACGAAAAATCTGTCGCTAAATCCATCACTAAATTATAGATTTTATTTGTTAGGGAAATTCTGTCGTTAAATCACAGATTTTATTAGCTAGGGAAAATTCGTCGCTAAATCTATCGCTAAATCACAGATTTTATTAGCTAGGAAAAAACCGTCGCTAAATCCGTCGCTAATTTCAGGCTTGAATTAGCGTGGGATAATCCGTTTCTAAATCCGTCGCTAAATTCCTCGCTTTTCTTGAGTGGAATTTACGAAAAATTTCTGTCGCTAATCCATCACTAAAATCCCTACTTTTCTATAGAGGGATTTACAAAAATTTTCCATTGCTAATCCACGCTAAATGGATAGCTAAATCTCCTACTTTTCTTGAGCAGAATTTACGAAAAATTTTCCGTCACTAATTCGTTGCTATTATTTTTCAAAGAAAAATCATAAATCCCTTGCTATTCCCTAGCTAATCCCTCGCTATTTAGCTAGGGATTGATCCCTAGCTAAAATTTCATAGCTAAATCGATATTTTTTTGTAGTGTGAAGATGATGGACAATAATGGCGGACGATGATGGTGGAGAATGACAAAGGATGGTGAATTAGCCCTACACCATTACTACAATCGAATGAGAGACCAAATGATGGGAGAGAAGTATAAGCTTAAATATACACTCTTTCACACTTCTTTACCGCTTCAAAGCCACTAACCGTGATATCCTTCTCGTCTCCCAAACCTAGGCCAATTATAAACATATGTACCCCTACAAATAATGACGCGGTATCAGTTCAATTGCTTTTAAACATAAAAGCCCTAACAATCGATAATGATACATAAATGCTACATTCAAAATACCAGGTTACTAAATAATGAAAGACGAAGAGCTAATCAAATAATGCTTTTGCAATGAACAATCATCAGAACAATTTGATTCGCATCTACACTCACAGCAAGGGTCATACGAGCAAAGGCTATTACGATAGCACTGATTTAGCTCTATCATCCTCGTAGTTCAGTAAAATTAGCATGATGCAAATTACTTCCGGTCCTTAAAGATCATATATTGTTTATGGGTATTCCATTGCCATGACAATGTGTCGATGCCGTGCAGTGTTCGTGTTTCCCAAACCCTAGCCATATGTTTCTATGGACATTCGCGACTTATGTTTGCTCATGCTGAACAAAATCAATTATGTTTATTAAGTTTATTAAGGTTTTAAAATTCCATTAATATTTAAATTTTAAATTATCAAAACATTTAATATACAATAAATATATATAAAACATAAAGACATATTTTTTATACTTAATAAATTATTCTCAACAAGTTAATATGTGTATAGCAAGACATGCATGAAAACCAAACACCTTTTAATTTTTAATTATCAAATTAATTAAACAATAAATATATAAATAATTTCAAAAAATAGATGTTTAGTCTTCCAAATGGGAAAACAAATTAAATGGCTACAAAATTTGCGAACTTAATATAGCAAGGCAGATATGAAAAGATTATTGGTCTTCAAGCTAGTTTCCTAAAAATCTATAGATACTCTTTGTGTAAAAACTATATAAATATATATATTTTAAGTTTATAAATTTTTAAGTATTCATATTAATTTTTATAAAGATAATATGAATTTATTTTAAAGGCATAAATTTAATATTATTTGATATAATTTATAATTTATAAAATTCTATAATTACTTAGTGATATGAATATTAAGAAAAATTTATATTTATTAAATTTAATAACAACGAAATATTAAAAGCTATTAGTATAAATTTAACTCAATTATTTAGTTCTTATAAATTTCAATAGAGGCAAACATCCTTGTATTTATCTTTAAATATCAATTTATTTTGATTTAAATATTATAAAAAATTAGAAATTTTTTTATAATTAAAAAATTTCCAATTTTGTATTAATTCTTTTTTGAAAAATTTCATTTATTCAGAAAACTATTTTCTATACTTAAAATAATATTATTATTTACTAGTTTTTTCATTAATTATGATATTTTTATAAATATATTATATTTTATTATATAATGAATTATTTAATCTTTTTATTAGTAAAAATTTTAATGTATATTCATTTATTTTTTAAAATATCTTTAAATATTTTTAAAAATATAGAATTAATTATTTAATGTAATTGTAGTATTTATTAATAGTTATTATAGTATTTATTAATAGTTATTGTAGTCTTTATTAAAATTAATTTTTTTTGTATTAATATATTTTTTATATTATTTATTTATAATAATCTATTTTTATAATTATACGAGGAGAATGTGTCTTTCAAGAATCACTCATCTATAGACCATGAAATATGTACAATTAATATACAAAATTGAATAAAATTTTAAAACAAATAATATAAAAAAAAATAAATCATTAAAGATTAGTGATGAAGATTATTTCTAGCCCAAATAGCTATGGAAATTCCTTAGCTAAATTGATATATTATGTGAAAAAAAATTTTAAAGAATAATCACTTGCAATAAAATATAAAATAGTATAAAAATATTTTAGATAATAATTTAGCGATGAATTTTGTCTCGATCTAATTAGCTAGAGAAATCCCTTCGCTAAATCCATCATTATATCCGTCGCTAAATCCGTCGCTAAATTCTATGCTTTTATTCACGAGAAATTTATGAAAATACATTACTGATGGAAATATTTTAACCAAATATTTTCGTTGCTAATCCATCACTAAATACATTGCTAAATTCTCCACTTTTCTTTGCGTGGAAATCTTCAAATATATTTTCAATAGAATATTTTCAATCAAATATTTCTATCTCTAATCCATCACTAATCCATCCAAAAATTTTATTTTAATCTAAAATCAAAAATCCCGTGTTATTCCGTAGCTAATGCCTTGCAAATTAGCTAGGGATATTATATCAAGCTAAATTTCCCTAGCTAAATCAATATTTTCTCATAGTGTTATCTATCTATCTATTAATCTGACTATTTCTCTATTAGTCTATCTTTCTATATCTTTATATATCTATTTATCTCTCTCTATGTTTATATATATATATATATATATATATATATATATATCTATCTGTCTATCTGTCTGTCTGTATATTTTCAATTTATTTATCAGTCAATTTTTATATATATCTATCAATCTATCTATATGCATATTTATCTATAAATCTACATTTTTATCAGCCTATGTGTTTATTTGTCTATCGGTCGATCTTTCTATATCTTTTTATGTCTGTGTGTATATGGCTATCTATTTATCTCTCTATCTCCCTTTTGTATATGTCTATCTATTTAACTATCTATCTATCTATATATTTGATGTCTGATTGTCTATCTATATGTCTATCTAACAATCTTTCTATCCATCCATCTATTTGTCTGTCTATTTTTTTTCTATCTATCTATCTATATATCTATGCATCTTTCTATCCATATATATTTCTATATGACTATCTATCTAATTGTCTAACTATCTAACTATCTAACTATATATCTAACAATTTATCAACTATCAATTAAACTATTAGACTATTTGAATATCTATCTCTTTATCTATTTATATGTTTGTCTCTATCTATCTATCTATTTATATGTCTATCTATATATCTATCTATCTATCTTTCTGTCTATCTATCTATTTGTCTATTTGTTTATCTGTCTAGTAGGGTTTCTGTCTATATATCTATCTAGCAATGTGCCTAGGTATCTAAATGTTTATGAGTTTATCATTCTATCTATCTATCATTCTATCTATATATCTATGTATCTATCTATTTGTTTATGTATCTATCTGTCTGTCTGATCATCTATCAATCTTCCTATCTATTTATCAGTCTACCTAGTTTATCTATTTTTCTATCTATCTATCTATTTATATGTCTATATACATATCTTCCTACCTTTCTATTTGTCTACCAATCTTTCAATCTATCTATCTATATATCTATCTATCTATTTGTCTATTTATCTATTTGTCAATCTGTCTATTTATATATCTATCTTTCTATCTTTCTCTCTATCTACCAATATACCTATTAATTATATCTATCTGTCTATCTATCTATCTTTTTGCATATCTATTTATCTATCTATTTATTTGTTTATCTATTTATCTATATGTATATATATATATCTAGTCTATCTGGCTATGTGTCGATGTGTCTATCTGTCTTTCTAACTCTCTTTTTGTCGATATATCTATCATTCTATCTATCTATCATTCAGACTATATGTCTATCATTCTATCTATCTATCTACCCGTCTATCTATCTATATATCTCTTAATAAATTAATCTGTCTATCTTTTTATCTATCTATCTATCTATATGTCTATCTTTCTGTGTATCTATCTATCTATCTATATATTTGTCTATGTGTCTATCTATATATCTATCTATTAATATATCTATATATATATATATATATCTATTTATCTATTGATCTATCAATTTTACTATTTATCAATCTATCTATTTATCTATCTAACTAACTATCTATCTTTTTTATCTATCTATTTCTTTATCTATCTATATGTCTATCAAAATATATGTCTATCTATCTATCAATATATCTTTCTGGCTAACTATTTATCTATCTATATGTATATCTATATATCTATACATCTATTTATCTATAATATTTGTCTTTCTATCTATTTGTCTATTGGTATATCTTTTTATATCTATATATGTCTATTTGTTCATCTTTCTAAGTGTATATCAATCAATCAATCTATCTGTCTATTTGTTAAACCGTCAATCTCTCTTTAGTCTATCTATATATCTATTTAACTTTCTCTCCATCTATCTATTATTTATATATCTGTGTATCTATCTATAAGTATATCTTTTTATGTATCTATTTGTCTATCTATCTATCTATTTATCATTCTATCTATATATAAATCTATGTATCTATCATTCTATTTATTTGTGTATCTATCTATCTATCTATCTGTTTATGTGTATATTTAGCTATCTACATGTCTAGCAGTTTATCTATCTATATGTCTAATTCTATATCCATCCATCTATCTATATGTCTATTTCTATATCCATCCATGTATCTATATGTCTATTTATATATCTATCTATCTATCTCTCTATCCATCTATCTATATCTATCTATATGTCAATCTTTCTATCTATTTATCTATCTATATGTCTATATATCTAACTATTTATATATCTAACTATTTATATATCTAACTGTATATCTATATGTTTGTCTATCTATAGATCTATTTGTCTATCTATCTATCTATTTGTTTATATTTTTATTTTCAATCTGTCAATCTATCTATTTGTCTTTCTCTATCTATTTGTCTAACAATCTATTTTTAAATCTATTTATCTATCTATATGACTATTTTTTTTATTTTTATCTATCTATATATCTATTTCTCTAAATTTCCAACTATCTATCTATCTAACAATCTATATGTCTATCAGTCTATATCTCTATTTATCTATATATCTATCTATCTTTCTTTCTAAATCTCTATCTTTTTATATGTCTATTTGTCTAAATGTCTATCTGTTTATTTGTCTAATTGTTTAATTATCTATTTTTCTATTTATATAAATGTATATCTATCTTAATATCTATATGTCTAAATGTTTATCTATCTAAATGGTCTATGTGCCTATCTATATATTTTTCAATTTATCAAATCTATTATTCTATCTATATATATTTTTATATATCTGTCTAATTAAATAAATTTCTAACTATCTATCTATCAAACATTGTATCTATATAACTATACAACAATATTTCTATCTATTAGTCAATCTGTCAATTAACCTATCAGTCTTTCTATCTTCAATCTATGTATCAATCTATTAGTCTATCTATCTATGTGTTTATAAGTCTATCAATCAATCAATCTATATGTCTATCTATCTAACTATCTATCTATCTCTCTGTTTATCTATCTTTATGATAATCTATTTATCTATCTGTCTATTTATCTTTCTATATATTTAACTTTCAATCTTTCTATATTTGTATCTATCTATCTTATATCTATTTATCTATCTATTTGTATATCTCTCTATTTGTATGTCTAGCTATCCATCCATTCTATCTATCTATATGTCTATCTATCTATCTCTCTGCCTGTTTATTTACCTATCTGTCTATTTATCTATTTATCAATTTGTCTTTCGATCGAATTATCTATTTTTCTATGTGCCTATTTGTCTAAATTTCTATATTTCTAACTAAATATTTTTTGATCTAACTAACTATCTATCTATTTATTTATATATCTATCTATCTACAATTTATTTATCTATTTCTATAACTATCTATCTATCAGGATTTTGTCTATCTATCTATTTCAAGCTATCTAATTGTCTATTTGTCGATATCTCTATTTGCCTATTTGTCTATCTAAATATCTATCTATATATTTGTCTATCTATCTATTTTTCAATCTGGTTATCTGTCTAAATTTTTATTTTTTTATATTTTATCTATCTATATGTTTTTTTTCAAACTTTCTAACTATCTATCTAACTATTTATGTATCAATCTATTTATCTCTCCATTTGTCTATATGTCTATAAATCTATAAGTCTATAAGTATATCTATCTCTCTATCTATCTGTCTATTTTTCTAATTGTCTATTTGTTTATCCATCTAAGTGGCTACCTATCTAAATGTCTATCTATCTAAATGTATATCTTACTATCTGTATATCTATCAATCTATCTATCAATCTATTAATCTATTACTCTATTATATTTTTCTATTTGTCTAATTAACTAACTTTATAACTATCTATCTGTTAATCTTTTTTTATATATAACATTCTAACTATATTTCTTTATATAAGTATAATAGACTATTTGCCTCTCTGTCTTTCTATATATCTATCTATCTATTTATCTATCTATCTATCTATTTATCGATCTATCTATATGTCTATCTGTGTATATGTTTATCTATCTATCTACCTATCTTTCTATCTATTTGTCTATCTATTTGTCTGTCTATCTATATGTCTATCTACCTCTTTATCTATCTATATTTATATATGTTTATCTATCTATCTATCTATAAATATATCTATCCATTTATTTTTTAGCTATCTATCTTTATATGTTTCTATCTTTCTATCTATCTATTTATCTATCAATTTATTTGTCTATTTATCTATCTATCTATCTATATATCTATCTATATATCTAAATGTCTATCTATCTATATATATTTCTATCTATCTATCTATCTATTTGTATATCTTTTTATCTATCTATCTATTTATCAATCTATTTGTCTATCTATATATCTATCTATCTATCTAGCTATTTGTCTAATTGTCTATTTGTCTAACTGTCTATCTATCTATCAATCTATCAATCTATCAATTTATCTATCTGTATATCTATTTATCACTAAATCTATCAGACTATCTAATAGTTTATTAGTTTATTTATCTTTTTGCCTATCTATATATCTATTTATGTGTCTATATGTTTATCTATTAATCTATTTATATATCTATCAAAATAGTTGTCTATCTATCTATCTATCTATCTACCTATCTATTTGTCGATATGTCTATATTTTTATCTATATATTCATCAATCTATCATTCTACCTTCCTATCTATCTATCTTAATATTTATTTATTTATCTATTTATCTATCTATTTGACTATTATTTTATCAGTCTAGTTATTTTTTTATCTATCTATCAATATATCTATCTAACTATCTAAGTATCTATAAGTTTATGTGTCGATATGTCTATCTGTTTATATGTGAATTTGTCTATTTGTCTAGTTGTCTATTAGTCTATATATTTATCTATCTATATATCTATCTATCTATCATTGTATCCGTATATATATATATATATCTATCTATCTATCTATCTATCTGTCAATATTTCTATTTGTCTATCTATCTATCTGTCAATATTTCTATTTGTCTATCTATCTTTCTTTCTATTTGATTATATGTGTATCTATCGATCAATGTATATGTGTAACTGGCTATCATTCATTCTATCTATCTATCTAACTATCTATTTGTCTTTGTGTATATCTATCTATCAGTCAATTTGTCTATGTATCTATCTATATATCTAGCTATTTATATATCTATATGTTTATCTATCAATCTGTTGATATGGCTTTTTATATATGTATCTATTTTTCTATCTTTATGTCTATTTATATGTCTATCTATCTATCTATAAATTAGTCTATCTAGCTATCATTCTAATTGTTTATCAATCTATCTATATATCTCTCTATCTATATTCTATTTATATATCTATTTATATATCTATTTATTTATCTATCTATCTCTCTATCTGTCATTTTTTATATCAGGATATGAATAAATCAATTAATCTATCTATCGATCTATATGTCTATCTATCTATCTATTAATTAGTCTATATGTCAATCTATTTATCTATTTGTCCGAACATCTTTCTATGTATCTATTTTTCTATTTATATATCTAGGTATTTATCTGTCTAACAAGCTTATTACCCTTATTTAAATTAATCTATTAGTCAATGTATTTATACGTCTATCTATATTTCTATCTGTCTATCTATCTATCTATCTATTATTGTACCTATCAATCTTAGTTGTCTATCTATCTATCCGGCTATATGTCGATCATTATATTTATATATCTATCTATCTATCTATCAATATAACTATCTATCTATCTTTGAAAAATATATATATATATATATATATATATATATATATATATATATATCTATATATCTATATATCTATCTATCCTTCTATATATCTATCTATATATATCTATCTATATGTATTTCTATCTATTTGTCTATCTGTCAATTTATCTATCAGCCTATTTGTCTATCTATTTATATGTCTTTCTATATATCTTTTTATGTGTCTATGAAGTTATCTATTTTTGTATATCTTTCAATCTATCTATATATCTAGATATATATATATAACTATCTATTTATATGTCTATATATTTTTCGATCAATCTCTATATCTATCTATTGAATGATTTGTCTATTTATCTATCTATTTCTATATCTGTCTATTTTAAGATTTATCTATTTTTCTATCTGTGTATCTATCTATCTATCTATATATCTACCTATCTATTTATCTGTCTATGAATCTATCAATTTATCTATTTGCCTATATTTGTATCTATCTATCATTTTATATATCTTTTTCTCTCTAGTTTTCTATTAGTCAATCTCTCTAACTATCTATCTGTCAATTTGGCTATCAATCACTTAATTTATCTATCTTTTTTCTATCTATGTATCTATATCTTTATCTATCTATATATCTATCTGTCTATCTATCTATATCTATATGTCTGTCTGTCTATGTATTTTTCTATCTATCTGCATATCTTTCTTTCTAACTATCTATATATCAAGGTGTGTATCTAATTATATATCTGTCTATCTATCTGTCTATTTATCTATCTTTCTACTTATCTATTTTTATATCTATATGTATATCTTTATACTAATTTATTTGTCTTTCTATCTATCTATCTAATTTTTATTTTTATGTATATCTATCTATCTATTTGTCTATTTATCTGTATATCTATCTGTCTATCTATTTTGTATCTATCTATCTATCTATCTATATATTTGTCTATGTATAAGTTTATCTATCTGTCTTTCTATCTCACTATTTATCTACCTATCTGTCTATCTATATCTCTATATCTCACTATATACCTATCTGTGTGTGTGTGTATATATATATATATCTGTCTATCTATCTATCTATATATTTGTATTTCTATTATTATGTCTATCTATCTATCTATCACTGTCTATTTTTTCTCTCTTTCTATTTATCTAATTATTTATCAATCTAACTATGTATCTATAAATCTAACTATCTCTCTATTTGCCTTACTGTCTATCTATGGATATATATATATATATCTATTTTCTATATATCTTTATATCTATCTATCTATCAATTTTACTATCTATCTATCTATCTATTTCTATATCTATCTAATTATCTATTATTATATTTATATATCTTTCTATTTGTCTTTCTTTCTGTCTATCTATCTATTTATTTAAATGTCTATCTATCTAACTATCTATATATTTATTTATCTATTACCTATATATCTATATACATATTAATCTATTTATCTGGCTATTTGTCTATCTGTATATATGTCTATAAAACTACCTTTCTATGTGTCTATGTATCTATATATCTATCTATATATATCTTTTTCTATCTATCTTTCTAACTATCTGTCAATCTACATGTCTATAAATTTATTATATATATATCTATCTATCTATCATTTTGTCTATCTCTTATCTGACTATCTCTATAATTTTTTTATATATATCTATCTATATATCTATCTATCTATTTATCAATCTGTGTATCTATATATGTATATGTATGTTTGTGTATATATCTATCTATAAATCTCTCTTTCTTTCTTTGTGTCTATCTCTCTATCAATCTATGTATCTATCTATCTATATGTTTATTTATCTATATGTCTATCTTTCATTATATCTATATATCTATGTGTCTAACTATTAATCTATCAATCTGACTATCTATCAATCTGCCAATCTATATCCCTCTCTCTATCTATTTGTCTATATGTCTAACTATATAACTATGTAACTATCATACTATCTTTCTTTCAATTAATTTCTCTATATGTCTATCCATGTATTTATTAATCTATCTACCTTTATATATGTAGATCGGTCTATATATATATATATATATATATATATATATATATATATATATATATATATATATATCTATCTATCTGTCTATATATTTACCTATTTATTTATCTATCTATCTATCTATCTAAATGTAAATATATCTATATGCCTATATGTCTATATGTATATATGGCTACCTGTCTGTCTGTCTATCTATCTACCTATCTATCTATTTGCTTATCCATCTATCGAAGTATCTAAGTCTATATGTTTGTCAATCTATTTGTCAATCTACCTATTTGCCTAATTATCTATGTATCTATCCATATATATATATATATATATATATATATATATATATATATATATATATATATATATATAAATCTATCTATCTATATATCTCAATATCATCAATATATATCACTATATATATATATATATATATATCTATTTATATATATATGTCTGTATATCTATCTATCTATCTACTATGTATCGATGTGTCTATGTGTGTATCAATCTGTCTTTTTATCTATCTATTTGTCATCTATCTATATACTTATGTAAATATCAATATATCAAACTATCTATATAAATATACATACATACACACACACACACACATATATATATATATATTTGTCTATATGCCTATATATATATCTATCTATATTTTTTCTATTATGTATCTATCTCTATCTATATATATGTCTATCTGTCTATCTCTCTTTCTATATATCTATTTATATATTTATATATTTATATATCTATCTAAATATAAACCTACCTAAATTTTTACCTATCTATATATTTGTGTATCTATCATTCTTGTTATCTGTCTATATGTCTATCTTTCTATCTTTCTATATGTCTAAGTATTTATCTATCTGTATAACTTTTTATCTATATGTCTTTCTATATATTTGTTTATCTCTCCATCTATCTATCTATCTATCTTTCTATCTTTCATTCTGTGTCTAAGTATCTATATATTTGTATATTTTTTTATATGTGTCTATCTATCTTTCTACTTTTTTATCTATCTATCTCTCTATCTATCCATCTGTCAATTTTTATATCTGGCAATCTGGTTATATATCTATCTATCTATCTAAATGTTTATCTATAAATTTATCAATCTGCATATCTTTCTATCTATCTATTTTTCTATCTATCCATCTATCTATATATCTATAACTATCTATAGATCAATTTGACTATCTATCTGTCTATCTATTTATTTGCCTATCTATATAACTGTCTATTTGTCTATTTATCTATTTTTATATTGGTCTATCTGTATAACTTTTTATTTGTCTAACTGCTTATTTCTTTAAATAAATATATGTCTATCTATCTATTTTTGTAGCTATCTAACTATCTTTAAATCTAATTAAGTATATGTCTTTGTGTCTATCAATCTATTAGTCAACCTATCTATCAATCTATCAGTCTATAAGTCTATTTGTCTATATGTCTATAATTCAACCTATCTATTAGTTATTAGACTATAAATTTATAAGTCAGACTATCTATTTATCTTTCTATCTATCTATCTAAATTTCTAACAGTTAATGTATCATTCTATCTATTTGTTTATCATCTATATGTCTATTTGTGTACATGTTGATCTATCTATTAGACTATTATTCTATTTTCCTATATATTAATCTATATAAATATCTTTTGTATAAATGTCTATATGTGTATCAATCTATCTATGTAACTATCTATTTGTCTATCTATATATCTATCTATCTATCTATATGTCTGTCTAACTATCTAATTGTCTCTCTACTTACTAGTGTATCATTCAATCTATATATTTATCAAACTACATATCAATTTATCTATCTCTATATCTATATATCTATCAGTCTATCTATTTGTCTGTCTATCTATTTGTTTGACTATCTATCTTTCTATTTGTCTATATGTCTATCTAAATATGTGCCTATCTATCTATCTATCTATATAGCTTTCTATTTGTCTATCTATATATCAAACTATTTATCTAACTATTTATATGTCAGTATATCTATCAGTCTATCTATCGATCTATTTATCTATCTATATATCTGTCTATCTGTGTTTCTATTTGTATATCAGTATATCTCTCTATTTTCTTATCTATCTCTTTATTTTTCTATCTATCTTTTTGTCTATCTGTCAATCTACCTATTTGTCAAACTATTTTTATGCTTGTCTATTTATCTTTGTATCTAATTATCCGTTTATTTTTCAATGTGTCTATGTGTCTATTTGTCTATTTGACTAAGTGTCTATGTATCTATATCTGTCTATCTCTCTAGCTATTTATATATCTATCTATCTATCTCTATATCCATCTATCTAACTATCTGTATATCTGCCTATAAGTATATTTGTAAAATTGGATATCTAACTATCTCCCTATATCTCTTTTTAGATATTTGTCTATCTATCTATCTATCTTTTTATCTATCTATATATCTATCTACTAACTGACTATCTATATATTTATCTATCATTATATATCTAGCTCTATCTATCTATCTTTTTATTTGTCTGTCTATCATTCTATGTATATATTTTTCGATCAATATATTTGTATTTTTATCTATCATTCTATTTGTCTATATGCTTTTTTTATTTATCTATATATCTATTTATGTATATGTATATCTATTTATCTATCAATCTTTCTATCTGTCTATTTGCTATCTATCTATCTATCTATCTATTTTTCAATCTGTCTATCTGTCTTATTGCTTATGTGTCTATATGTCTATCTAACAATCTATATATATGTCTATCTATCTATATGTCCATTTGTGTAAATATCTATTTTATATTTGTCTATCTCTCTATCTTTCTATCTATTTATTTGTCATTCTATCTACCTTTTTCTATGTCTATCGATCTATTTATTTATTTATTTATCTATCAACTATATATTTATATCTATCTATCTGTCTATTTGTTATATATCTATCAGTCTATCTATCTACCTATCTTTCTATCTATCTGTCTGTATATTTTTCAATCTATCTATCTATATATTTATCTATCTCTATATCAGTCTATCTGTATATTTGTGTATCTGTGTATCTTTTTATCTACTTATCTATTTATCTACCTATCTATATCTCTCTCTCTAGTTGTCTATTTGTTTATCACTATATTATATCTATCAATTTGGCTAACTATCTATCTATCTATCTATATGTATATATATATATATATCAATCAATT
Organism: Sapria himalayana; assembly: GCA_029783825.1. NCBI lineage: Eukaryota > Viridiplantae > Streptophyta > Magnoliopsida > Malpighiales > Rafflesiaceae > Sapria > Sapria himalayana. Next base: position 3,448,870 of record JAREIK010003484.1, read on the forward strand.
AATCAATCTATATATATATATGCCTTATCTATCCATCTGTTTATTTGTCTATTTATTTATCTGTCTGTAGTTCTATCTATCTAAGTATGTATTTTTCTTTCTTTCTATTTCTCTAAATAATTGCACGTTATATATATATATATATATATATATTGTTTATCTATTTAACTATCTTTCTAACTAACTTGTAACTATATTTCTATCTATCAGTCTTTTAGTCAAAAAGTCTTTTTTCTATTTGTCTATTATTCTATATGTTATATGACTATATGTTTATATTCTATCTCTCTATAAGTCTATCATTCTATTAGTCTATCTGTCTATCTATTTAAATATATATTACTATATATCAATCTGTTTATATGTCAATCTGTCTATCTATATCTTTGTCTATCAGATGATTTATCTATGTGTCTATCTATCTATCTATCTGTTTATCTAGTATGTGTATATGTTTTTATGTCCATATCTATCTATATATCTATCTATCTTTTATCTATCTATCTATCAATGTATATATCTATATATCTACCTATTTGTTTATAATAGATATATATATATTATCTGTCTGTCTGTCTATCTATATATTTCTCTATTTATCTATCTATTTATATTTCTTTTATTATGTCTATCTATTGTGTGTCTATCTTTCTATCTTTATATTTGTCAACTTGTCTATATGTCTATTATGTATCAATCAATCAATCAATCAATTAATTAATCTATCTATCTATCTTTGAATTTTATATCTTAATCTATCTATCTATATGTCTATATCTCTATATATTTATCTATCTGTTTCACTCTTTATTTGTCTAATTATCTATTTGTCTATCTATATATCTTCTATTTATCTATCATTCTATTTTGTTATCTTTCTTTCTTTCTAGCTATCTGTCTATATGTCTATCGATCTATCTATTATTCTTTCTATGTGTCTAAGTATCTATCTATTTTTAATATATCTCTTTATCTATCTATCTATCTATCTTTTTATATTTTTATCTATCTCTCTATTTTTTGAATTATCTATTTATCTCTCTATCTGTCTATCTAATATATATCTATATTTTGATATATCTATCTGTCAATTAGTAAATTTATCTACCTATCTATCTATTTGTCTATTTATCTATATAACTATATCTATTTCTTTAGTTTTCTATTAGTCTATCACTCTAAATATCTATCTGTCAATAAGGATATATATCAATTGTCTATCTTTCTATCTAATTGTCTATCTATCTATATATATACCTATCTATCTATCTCCTATCAGTCTATCTGTCAATTTATCGAATTATCTTTCTCTCTATAATTATAAATGTACATTCATCTATTTGTCTATCTATCTATTTCTCTAAAATTTATGTCTATCTATCTTTTTTGTAATTGTAACTATCTTTCTATATAATTAAAAACAGTCTTTCTATATATGTCTATTAGTCATTTCCTATCTATCTTAATGTCAACTAGTCTGTCTATCTATATGTTATTATGTCTATCTGTTTATAAATCTCTTAGTCTATTTGTCATCTTTCTTTCAATCTATATCTAAATATCTAATAATCTATG
>JAREIK010003484.1:3454944-3525594 GCA_029783825.1 Sapria himalayana
AAAATAGATAATAGATAGATGATATAGAAATAGATAGATAGAGAGATAGAAAGATTAGAGAAAATAGAATATATATATATATCCTAGATAGACAGTAAGGCAAATAGAGAGATAGTTAGATTTATAGATACATAGTTAGATTGATATAATTAGATAAGAAAGAGAGAAAAAATAGACAGTGATAGATAGATAGATAGCCATAATAATAGAAATACAAATATATAGATGATAGATAGACAGATATATAATATATACACACACACACAGATAGGTATATAGTGAGATATAGAGATATAGATAGACAGATAGGTAGATAAATAGTGAGATAGAAAGACAGATAGATAAACTTATACATAGACAAATATATAGATAGATAGATAGACAGATAGATACAAATAGATAGACAGATAGATATACAGATAAATAGACAAATAGATAGATAGATATACATAAAAATAAAAATTAGATAGATAGATAGAAAGACAAATAAATTAGTATAAAGATATACATATAGATATAAAAATAGATAGTAGAAAGATAGATAAATAGACAGATAGATAGACAGATATATAATTAGATACACACCTTGATATATAGATAGTTAGAAAGAAGATATGCAGATAGATAGAAAAATACATAGACAGACAGACATATAGATAGATGATAGATAGACAAATAGATATATAGATAGATAAAGATATAGATACATAGATAGAAAAAAGATATAGATAAATTAAGTGATTGATAGCCAATTGACAGATAGATAGTTAGAGAGATTGACTAATAGAAAACTAGAGAGAAAAAGATATATAAAATGATAGATAGATACAAATATAGGTAAATAGATAAATTGATAGATTCATAGACAGATAAATAGATAGGTAGATATATAATAGATAGATAGATACACAGATAGAAAAATAGATAAATCTTAAAATAGACAGATATAGAAATAGATAGATAATAGACAATCATCAATAGATAGATAGAGATTGATCGAAAATATATAGACATATAAATAGATAGTTATATATATATATCTAGACATATAGATAGATTGAAAGATATACAAAAATAGATAACTTCATAGACACATAAAAAGATATATAGAATGACATATAAATAGAACTTCATAGACACATAAAAAGATATATAGAATGACATATAAATAGATAGACAAATAGGCTGATAGATAAATTGACAGATAGACAAATAGATAGAAATACATATAGATTGATATATATAGATATATATAGAAGGATAGATAGATATATAGATAGATATATATATATATATATATATATATATATATTTATATATATATTTATATTTCAAAGATAGATAGATAGTTATATTGATAGATAGATAGATAGATAGATAAATATAATGATCGACATATAGCCGGATAGATAGATAGATAGACAACTAAGATTGATAGGTACAATAATAGATAGATAGATAGACAGATAGAAATATAGATAGATGTATAAATACATTGACTAATAGATTAATTTAAATAAGGGTAATAAGCTTGTTAGACAGATAAATACCTAGATATATAAATAGAAAATAGATACATAGAAAGATGTTCGGACAAATAGATAAATAGATTGACATATAGACTAATTAATAGTAGATAGAGAGACATATAGATGATAGATAGATAAGATTTTTTTTATTCAATATCCTGATATAAAAAATGACAGATAGAGAGATAGATAAGATAAATACAATAGATATATAGATAGCGAAAATAGATAGGAGTATATAGATAGATTGAAAACAATTAGAAGATAGCCTAGGATAGACGAATTATAGATTCGATAGATTAGAATATAAATAGACATAAATATAGAAAACTGTACATAGATAAAAAGAAATATCAAAGGATTTGATAGATAAACATATAGATATATAAATAGCTCGATATATAGATAGATACATAGCCCAAATTGATCATAGATAGGAAATACCAAAGACAAATAGATAGTTAGATAGATAATAGAATCGAAGATAGCAGTTACACATATAAATTGATCGATAGATACACATATAATACAACATAGAAGAAAGAAAAGATAGATAGACAAATAGAAATATTGACAGATAGATAGATAGACAAATAGAAATATTGATAGATAGATAGATATATATATATATATATATACGGATACAATGATAGATAGATAGATAGATATATAGATAGATAAATATATAGACTAATAGACAACTAGACAAATAGACAAATTCACATATAAACAGATAGACATATCGACATATAAACTTATAGATACTTAGATAGTTAGATAGATATATTGATAGATAGATAAAAAAATAACTAGACTGATAAAATAATAGTCAAATAGACAGATAAATAGATAAATAAATAAATATTAAGATAGATAGATAGGAAGGTAGAATGATAGATTGATGAATATATAAATAAAAATATAGACATATCGACAAATAAATAGGTAGATAGATAGATAGATAGACAACTATTTTGATAGATATATAAATAGATTAATAGATAAACATATAGACACATAAATAGATATATAGATAGGCAAAAAGATAAATAAACTAATAAACTATTAGATAGTTTGATAGATTTTGTGATAAATAGATATACAGATAGATAAATTGATAGATTGATAGATAGATAGACAGTTAGACAAATAGACAATTAGACAAATAGCTAGATAGATAGATAGATATATAGATAGACAAATAGATTGATAAATAGATAGATAGATAAAAAGATATACAAATAGATAGATAGATAGAAATATATATAGATAGATAGACAGACATTTAGATATATAGATAGATATATAGATAGATAGATCGATAAATAGACAAATAAATTGATAGATAAATAGATAGATAGAAAGATAGAAACATAGAAATATATAAAGATAGATAGCTAAAAAATAAATGGATAGATATATTTATAGATAGATAGATAGATAAACATATATAAATATAGATAGATAAAGAGGTAGATAGACATATAGATAGACAGACAAATAGATAGACAAATAGATAGAAAGATAGGTAGATAGATAGATAAACATATACACAGATAGACATATAGATAGATCGATAAATAGATAGATAGATAAATAGATAGATAGATATATAGAAAGACAGAGAGGTAAATAGTCTATTATACTTATATAAAGAAATATAGTTAGAATGTTATATATAAAAAAAGATTAACAGATAGATAGTTATAAAGTTAGTTAATTAGACAAATAGAAAAATATAATAGAGTAATAGATTAATAGATTGATAGATATACAGATAGTAAGATATACATTTAGATAGATAGACATTTAGATAGGTAGCCACTTAGATGGATAAACAAATAGACAATTAGAAAAATAGACAGATAGATAGAGAGACAGATATACTTATAGACTTATAGATTTATAGTCATATAGACAAATGGAGAGATAAATAGATTGATACATAAATAGTTAGATAGATAGTTAGAAAGTTTGAAAAAAAACATATAGATAGATAAAATATAAACAAATAAAAATTAGACAGATAACCAGATTGAAAAATAGACTAGATAGACAAATATATAGATAGATATTTAGATAGACAAATAGGCAAATAGAGATATCGACAAATAGACAATTAGATAGCTTGAAAATAGATAGATAGACAAAATCCTGATAGATAGATAGTTATAGAAATAGATAAATAAATTGTAGATAGATAGATATATAAATAAATAGATAGATAGTTAGTTAGATCAAAAAATATTTAATTAGAAATATAGAAATTTAGACAAATAGGCACATAGAAAAATAGATAATTCGATCGAAAGACAAATTGTTAAATAGATAAATATACAGATAGGTAAATAAACAGGCAGAGAGATAGATAGAGAGACATATAGATAGATAAATGGATGGATAGCTAGACATACAAATAGAGAGATATACAAATAGATAGATAAATAGATATAAGATAGATAGATACAAATATAGAAAGATTGAAAGTTAAATATATAAAAAGATAAATAGACAGAAAGATAAATAGATTATCATAAAGATAGACAAACAGAGAGATAGATAGATAGTTAGATAGATATACATATAGATTGATTGATTGATAGACTTATAAACACATAGATAGATAGACTAATAGATTGATACATAGATTAAAGATAGAAAGACTGATAGGTTAATTGACAGATTGACTAATAGATAGAAATATTGTTGTATAGTTATATAGATACAATGTTTGATAGATAGATAGTTAGAAATTTATTTAATTAGACAGATATATAAAAATATATATAGATAGAATAATAGATTTGATAAATTGAAAAATATATAGATAGGCACATAGACCATTTAGATCGATAAACATTTAGACATATAGATATTAAGATAGATATACATTTATATAAATAGAAAAATAGATAATTAAACAATTAGACAAATAAACACATAGACATTTAGACAAATAGACATATAAAAAGATAGAGATTTAGAAAGAAAGATAGATAGATATATAGATAAATAGAGATATAGACTGATAGACATATAGATTGTTAGATAGATAGATAGTTGGAAATTTAGAGAAATAGATATATAGATAGATAAAAATAAAAAAAATAGTCATATAGATAGATAAATAGATTTAAAAATAGATTGTTAGACAAATAGATAGAGAGAGACAAATAGATAGATTGACAGATTGAAAATAAAAATATAAACAAATAGATAGATAGATAGACAAATAGATCTATAGATAGACAAACATATAGATATACAGTTAGATATATAAATAGTTAGATATATAAATAGTTAGATATATAGACATATAGATAGATAAATAGATAGAAAGATTGACATATAGATAGATAGATAGATAGATGGATAGAGAGATAGATAGATATATAAATAGACATATAGATACATGGATGGATATAGAAATAGACATATAGATAGATGGATGGATATAGAATTAGACATATAGATAGATAAACTGCTAGACATGTAGATAGCTAAATATACACATAAACAGATAGATAGATAGATAGATAGATACACAAATAAATAGAATGATAGATACATAGATTTATATATAGATAGAATGATAAATAGATAGATAGATAGACAAATAGATACATAAAAAGATATACTTATAGATAGATACACAGATATATAAATAATAGATAGATGGAGAGAAAGTTAAATAGATATATAGATAGACTAAAGAGAGATTGACGGTTTAACAAATAGACAGATAGATTGATTGATTGATATACACTTAGAAAGATGAACAAATAGACATATATAGATATAAAAAGATATACCAATAGACTAATAGATAGAAAGACAAATATTATAGATAAATAGATGCATAGATATATAGATATACATATAGATAGATAAATAGTTAGCCAGAAAGATATATTGATAGATAGATAGACATATATTTTGATTGACATATAGATAGATAAAGAAATAGATAGATAAAAAAGATAGATAGATAGTTAGATAGATAAATAGATAGATCGATAAATAGTAAAATTGATAGATCAATAGATAAATAGATATATATATATATATATATATATATATATTAATAGATAGATATATAGATAGACACATAGACAAATATATAGATAGATAGATAGATACACAGAAAGATAGACATATAGATAGATAGATAGATAAAAAGATAGACAGATTAATTTATTAAGAGATATATAGATAGATAGACGGGTAGATAGATAGACAGATAGAATGATAGACATATAGTCTGAATGATAGATAGATAGAATGATAGATATATCGACAAAAAGAGAGTTAGAAAGACAGATAGACACATCGACACATAGCCAGATAGACAGATATATATATATACATATAGATAAATAGATAAACAAATAAATAGATAGATAAATAGATATGCAAAAAGATAGATAGATAGACAGATAGATATAATTAATAGGTATATTGGTAGATAGAGAGAAAGATAGAAAGATAGATATATAAATAGACAGATTGACAAATAGATAAATAGACAAATAGATAGATAGATATATAGATAGATAGATTGAAAGATTGGTAGACAAATAGAAAGGTAGGAAGATATGTATATAGACAGATAGATAGATAGATAGATAGAAAAATAGATAAACTAGGTAGACTGATAAATAGATAGGAAGATTGATAGATGATCAGACAGACAGATAGATACATAAACAAATAGATAGATACATAGATATATAGATAGAATGATAGATAGATAGAATGATAAACTCATAAACATTTAGATACCTAGGCACATTGCTAGATAGATAGATAGACAGAAACCCTACTAGACAGATAAACAAATAGACAAATAGATAGATAGATAGATAGACAGAAAGATAGATAGATAGATATATAGATAGACATATAGATAGATAGATAGAGACAAACATATAAATAGATAAAGAGATAGATATTCAAATAGTCTAATAGTTTAATTGATAGTTTGATAGTTGATAAATTGTTAGATATATAGTTAGATAGTTAGATAGTTAGACAATTAGATAGATAGTCATATAGGAATATATATGGATAGAAAGATGCATAGATATATAGATAGATAGATAGAAAAAAAATAGACAGACAAATAGATGGATGGATAGAAAGATTGTTAGATAGACATATAGATAGACAATCAGACATCAAATATATAGATAGATAGATAGTTAAATAGATAGACATATACAAAAGGGAGATAGAGAGATAAATAGATAGCCATATACACACAGACATAAAAAGATATAGAAAGATCGACCGATAGACAAATAAACACATAGGCTGATAAAAATGTAGATTTATAGATAAATATGCATATAGATAGATTGATAGATATATATAAAAATTGACTGATAAATAAATTGAAAATATATAGACAGACAGATAGACAGATAGATAGATATATATATATATATAAACATAGAGAGAGATTAATAGATATATAAAGATATAGAAAGATAGACTAATAGAGAAATAGTCAGATTAATAGATAGATAGATAACACTATGAGAAAATATTGATTTAGCTAGGGAAATTTAGCTTGATATAATATCCCTAGCTAATTTGCAAGGCATTAGCTACGGAATAACACGGGATTTTTGATTTTTGATTAAAATAAAATTTTTGGATGGATTAGTGATGGATTAGAGATAGAAATATTTGATTGAAAATATTCTATTGAAAATATATTTGAAGATTTCCACGCAAAGAAAAGTAGAGAATTTAGCAATGTATTTAGTGATGGATTAGCAACGAAAATATTTGGTTAAAATATTTCCATCAGTAATGTATTTTAATAAATTTCTCGTGAATAAAAGCATAGAATTTAGCGATGGATTTAGCGACGGATATAATGATGGATTTAGCGAAGGGATTTCTCTAGCTAATTAGATCGAGACAAAATTCATCGCTAAATTATTATCTAAAATATTTTTATACTATTTTATATTTTTTTGCAAGTGATTATTCTTTAAAATTTTTTTTCACAAAATATATCAATTTAGCTAAGGAATTTCCATAGCTATTTGGGCTAGAAATAATCTTCATCACTAATCTTTAATGATTTATTTTTTTTTATATTATTTGTTTTAAAATTTTATTCAATTTTGTATATTAATTGTACATATTTCATGGTCTATAGATGAGTGATTCTTGAAAGACACATTCTCCTCGTATAATTATAAAAATAGATTATTATAAATAAATAATATAAAAAATATATTAATACAAAAAAAATTAATTTTAATAAAGACTACAATAACTATTAATAAATACTATAATAACTATTAATAAATACTACAATTACATTAAATAATTAATTCTATATTTTTAAAAATATTTAAAGATATTTTAAAAAATAAATGAATATACATTAAAATTTTTACTAATAAAAAGATTAAATAATTCATTATATAATAAAATATAATATATTTATAAAAATATCATAATTAATGAAAAAACTAGTAAATAATAATATTATTTTATGTATAGAAAATAGTTTTCTGAATAAATGAAATTTTTCAAAAAAGAATTAATACAAAATTGGAAATTTTTTAATTATAAAAAAATTTCTAATTTTTTATAATATTTAAATCAAAATAAATTGATATTTAAAGATAAATACAAGGATGTTTTCCTCTATTGAAATTTATAAGAACTAAATAATTGAGTTAAATTTATACTAATAGCTTTTAATATTTCGTTGTTATTAAATTTAATAAATATAAATTTTTCTTAATATTCATATCACTAAGTAATTATAGAATTTTATAAATTATAAATTATATCAAATAATATTAAATTTTATGCCTATAAAATAAATTCATATTATCTTTATAAAAATTAATATGAATACTTAAAAATTTATAAACTTAAAATATATATATTTATATAGTTTTTACACAAAGAGTATCTATAGATTTTTAGGAAACAAGCTTGAAGACCAATAATCTTTTCATATCTGCCTTGCTATATTAAGTTCGCAAATTTTGTAGCCATTTAATTTGTTTTCCCATTTGGAAGACTAAACATCTATTTTTTGAAATTATTTATATATTTATTGTTTAATTAATTTGATAATTAAAAATTAAAAGGTGTTTGGTTTTCATGCGTGTCTTGCTATACACATATTAACTTGTTGAGAATAATTTATTAAGTATAAAAAATATGTCTTTATGTTTTATATATATTTATTGTATATTAAATGTTTTGATAATTTAAAATTTAAATATTAATGGAATTTTAAAACCTTAATAAACTTAATAAACATAATTGATTTTGTTCAGCATGCGCAAACATAAGTCGCGAATGTCCATAGAAACATTTGGCTAGGGTTTGGGAAACACGAACACTGCACGGCATCGACACATTGTCATGGCAATGGAATACCCATAAACAATATATGATCTTTAAGGACCGGAAGTAATTTGCATCATGCTAATTTTACTAAACTACGAGGATGATAGAGCTAAATCAGTGCTATCGTAATAGCCTTAGCTCGTATGACCCTTGCTGTGAGTGTAGATGCGAATCAAATTGTTCTGATGATTGTTCATTGCAAAAGCATTATTTGATTAGCTCTTCGTCTTTCATTATTTAGTAACCTGGTATTTTGAATGTAGCATTTATGTATCATTATCGATTGTTAGGGCTTTTATGTTTAAAAGCAATTGAACTGATACCGCGTCATTATTTGTAGGGGTACATATGTTTATAATTGGCCTAGGTTTGGGAGACGAGAAGGATATCACGGTTAGTGGCTTTGAAGCGGTAAAGAAGTGTGAAAGAGTGTATATTTAAGCTTATACTTCTCTCCCATCATTTGGTCTCTCATTCGATTGTAGTAATGGTGTAGGGCAAATTCACCATCCTTTGTCATTCTCCACCATCATCGTCCGCCATTATTGTCCATCATCTTCACACTACAAGAAAATATCGATTTAGCTATGAAATTTTAGCTAGGGATCAATCCCTAGCTAAATAGCAAGGGATTAGCTAGGGAATAGCAAGGGATTTATGACCCCCCCCCCGAAAAAAAATAGCAAAGAATTAGCGACGAAAAATTTTTCGTAAATTCTGCTCAAGAAAAGTAGGAGATTTAGCTATCCATTTAGCGTGGATTAGCAATGGAAAATTTTTGTAAATCCCTCTATAGAAAAGTAGGGATTTTAGTGACGGATTAGCGACAGAAATTTTTCGTAAATTCTACTCAAGAAAATCGAGGAATTTAGCGACGGATTTAGAAACGGATTATCCCATGCTAATTCAAGCCTGAAATTAGCGACGGATTTAGCGACGGTATTTTCCTAGCTAATAAAATTTATGATTTAGCGACGGATTTAGCGACGAATTTTCCCTAGCTAATAAAATCTGTGATTTAGCGACAGAATTTCCCTAACAAATAAAATCTATAATTTAGTGATGGATTTAGCGACAGATTTTTCGTAGTTAATTACATATTGAATATAGTGATGGATTTTAGCGACATAACATCCCTAGCCAATTACATTCTGTATATGGCGATGGATTTTAGCGACAAAAATTCCTAGATAATAAAATCTAGAATATAGCGATAGATTTAGTGACAAAACTTCCATAGATAATTAAATCCGAAATTATAGTGATTAATTTAGTGACGGAACTTCCCTGGCGATGGATTTAGTTCTAAAATTCATCAACCTAATTTTATACTTTGAAATAAAAAAAATAAAATCTTATTTTCTAATTTAAGAAATGGGGATTTAAATGCGTTATCTCCACAGAGACAAAATCTCATGCCAGCATCTAGTCATAATTAATAGAAATAATAATAAGAATAGAATAATAAGATGAATAAAAAGAATATGATGAATAAAAAGATAAAGAAGATCGAAAACCCCATAGCTCTAAGAACTAGAGAGAGAAAGTTAGATTTTTAGAGAGAGAATACTTATAGTTGTGCAAGAATAAGGCTAATACTTAGCCAAAATGGGGCAAAATGACTTCTTATTCATTAAGAAGTCTTTTGTGAGCTTATTTAAGGAACCCGCGATATTGCATCTGAGGTTTGGAAATAAAAATGGCGTGGCACCGATATAGATTCCCTCGGTAGTCTCGATAAACTTGCTGAGCCTTTCAATTACACCTAATAAGAAAATTTTTATATGGAAAACCTCTTGCGAAGGAATTTTATGAATTTATAGAAACCTTGAAGCTTAAGGGTTCTATAAAAATTGTGGATTATGATGCTAAGCATATGATTCTTCAATGCCTCGAAGAGGGAGATTTTCAAAGGCTATGGATGAGGCGTCAATGCAATTAAGGACTTTTCAATGAGAATTCTAAAATGGATGATGGATTTCAACCTGAAGGAGAAGGCCCCGATAGCTCCGGTATGGTTTATTTTTCCTAATTTACCTCTCCATCTATACAATAAGCAATCTCTCTTCATCTTGGCAAAATGTATGGGTAAACCAATAATGATTGATGAGGCCCCTGCCTCAATGACTAAACCAAATAATCCAATGATTTGCATCGAGTTTAATCTCTTCTCACACCCTCTAGAGAAAATATGGATAGACATCGATAATGAATAGGGGTTCTGGTAGTTATTTGTGCCTGAACATATCCCTAAATATTGTTTAAAATGTAATAGAATGAGCCATGGGTAGGAGGAATGTATGAAGGGGATGGGCATAAAAGATGCATTGGAATAATATTATGGTAGAGACAAGGGTAAAACTGCATGGGTTAAAAAAATATAAACAAAGAACTAATGCTATGTCAGAATATACACTCTTATAAGGAGGAAATGAAGGTGGGCAGTGATGGGGAGAAGGAAAATAACACCATGCTGGATAACAATAAAAAATAGGAGGAAAATATGGGTAAAGCATACATGTTTAATGAGGGATAGAGTGGAGGAAAAGAGCAGGGTCTAGAGTGGGCAGTGGTGGTATAAAGCAATAAGAATAAGGGGTAGATAGTTGAAAAAAACAAAGAAATAAAAAATAAAATTATAGATAACAAGGAAGAAAACAGTAACGCCTTTAAGGCATCCTCATCTAAATGCTATAAATAGAATATTAGTGGAAAACACACTAATAGCAGGCAGAAATAGGAGGGTCAACTAGTTTATCATGTTCTTGGGTCTCTTGTTCTTTGTGGGTCAACTGGACTCTATTGGCAATGCTTGTAATGTTACTTCATGAAGCTGCATGTTCTAGGTGCGCACTCTGGAGGTTTTTGGTGCATCCAACAATGATGGTAGATTGTTTAAGTATAGTTCTATAGGGGAAGTGCGAATTCTAGGTATCTTGAAGCACTCTTGCTTTGTTGAATTCTATGTGCACCAAATATCATCTAAATGGATTTTTTGTGCTGATGGAAACCCCATTGGGCGCTCAATTCACTCTGCAATCTAAATAGAATATGTTAGAGGAGGATATCTTAAGGCATTTTTTGCTCTCTCTCTCTCTCTCTCTCCTCCTTTTCTCTCTCTCTCTCTCTCACTCTCTCCTCCTTTCTCTATCTCTCTCTCTCCCCCACATCTCTCTCTCTCTCTCTTTGCAGTAGCAACGACAACAAATGTGGTATATATGTATGTATATAGTCAGTATATACATACATATAATACTACAGTATTTTATGTACATATATACTGAGTATATATATGTACTCAGTATATATGTATGCATAATAGTGCAGTTTATATGTACATATACTGCAGTAATATATGTACGAGTGAAATGTTAGTATATTTGTACATATTTACTACAACAATATAATTTATCAAAACATAGTTTTTTTTCTTTATTTTGATTTAATTTGGTGGTTTAAATTTCTTACAGATATGTTACAACATTATTTCCCATATGAAGATTGTATAGGTGAAAACAAATTTAAACAAACATGATGCACCATGACTCTGATAGAATTTTTACAGTGGAAAGTTGGTGATCAGAGGAGCAGAGAGAGAGAAAGTAACGACAATGCATTTATAGATTATACTTTATACACAGTCGATAGATACATTGATTAATAAGATGTAATATAATCTTTGTTATTTTTTTGTTTTAGATATTTAAATATTGTATTAAAATAAGGTATTAAATGAATTTTTTTTTTTAATTTAAAATTTTTATTTATAGCTTCTATTTTTATTAATTTTAATTTAAAAAAATTAAATTATTTAATTAAATTTTAGTTTAAGCTATATGACAATCTACTCTAATTTGTGTTTGTTCATGTCTATAATAACTATTTTTATATACTTGTAAAAATGTTTGTGTCTCTGAATTTTGTGGGCAAAGTTTTAGCATATTATAGGCATGTAAAAACCTATTATAAGTAGTAGTAGCAGTGACATCGGTGGCAGTGATGGCAACGGTGGTAGCGTAAGTGGCAGTGGCAGTAGAGGTGGCAGTGGCAGTAGAGGTGGCAGTGGCAGTGGTTGTGGCAGGTGCTGCAGTGGTGGTAGAGGTGGGGACCACCGTAGTGGCAGTAGCGGTGGGAGTGGTGGCATCTGAGGCAGTTGTAGTGCATGCAGCAGCAGCTACACCGGAAGCAGCGGTGGTAGTAGCGGTAGAGGCAGCAACGACAGTAGTGACGGTGGTGGTAACAGTGGCGCTAGCCGCGGCGATGGCAGCACCGACAACGAGGGCAGTGGCAGAAGCGTCGTGCAAAGGCAGCACCGGCAGTGGGGGCAGCGGTGACAGTTACTACAGTGGCCAGTAGTGTCAGTTGCAGCAGCATTGGCTGTGGCGGTGATAGTAGTAGTGGTATTGGCAGCGCCAGCAATAACAAAAGCAGTGGCAGGAGCAGTAGTGGGAGCAGCAACAACAACACCAAATGAGGTATATACGTACGAATAAAGACAGTATATACGTACGAATTAAGTTAGTATATACATGCATATAATACTGTAGTATTTTCTGTACTTATATATTTAGTATATTTGTACTCAATTTATATGTACACATAATAATACTATTTTTATGTACATATACAACATTAATATATGTAGGAGTGAAATGCTAGTATATATTTACATATATACTGTAGAATTATATATGTATCAAAACATAACTTTTTTTAATTTGACTGATTGGTTTAAATTTCTTACAGATATGATACCGCATTATTCCTCATACAAAGCTTTTATGAGTGATGAGATTTTTCACTAGACATTACGTACCATGACTCGGACAGCTTTGTTGCAGTAGAAAAATAATGATCGGAGGAGCAGGAAGAGAGAAAACAACATCAATGAATGTATATATTATACTTTATGCACTATCTGTAGATATATTGATGAATAAGACTAATTAAAATTTTATTATTTTATTGTTTCAATTATGTAAAATATTAAATTAGAATAAGATATTAAATGATTTTATTTTTTGTTTATTATAAATTATTTATAGTTTCAATTTTTTTTCAATTTGATATAAAAATATTATATTATTTAATTAAACAATTTTAAAATAAATTAAATTTTGAAATTATTTTTGAAATTAAAATAACTAGGGAAAAATCGCTTGCTAAATTAGCAAGGGCTAAATCCATTGCTAATTTAGCTAGGGAATTTTTCCTATCTTATCTTGCTAGGGAAAACTTAAAAGTAGCAATGGATTTTTCGTTGCTAAATTTATTTAGCTAGGGACTATTACCATCACTAAAATTAATCGACCAGCACATTAGCTTGGGATTCTTCTGTCGTTATTTTAGTTTAGCGATGGAAGATCTCATTTATCTTGCTAATTTTGCTAGGGAATTTGTCTTTTTTAGCAAGAGATTTTTCCATCGCTAACTTTTTAGTTAGGGACACTTTCCATCGCTAAATTTTAGCAAGAATCACTTTAGATATGGGAGCTATCCATCAGTAATCCATCGATATATCCCGTTTAGCAATGGAAATCGCCCATTTAGCTAGGGAATTGTCCCTAGGTAAATGTGATTTTTCTTGTAGTGTGTACTGAAAAATTCCATCTAAGCAATTAAAAATCACTATTTATTTTATATCACTGGTGCTAAGTAATTAAAATCATTGGTGCAAGCACATAGAGAGGCAAAGAAATGTTTTAAAAAAGCCACACGAGAGCATGGTGCTGTGGAGGGTGGCGGGGCAGAGCAACCCCCTTAAAGACCTTGGAACCGGGAAAGAATTCTGGTTGCAGGGAGGTAGGGTGCGAACATTGATGCTCCAACCCTTTCACATTGCATGTCTTCTATGTTTTCCTCTAAGAGATTTTAGATATATTTTTGAAAATTCAAATAAGATTCGTATTTCTTATTAATGTTGATAGTGATGTTTTGTGCCTTCTTTGTGAAGTATAAATGGGATAATACTTTACCTGCTGTTCTATATCTATATCTATACCTACTATTCTATATCTATAAGCCATCCATATATACTATAGTGTATATGTATATATAGTGCAATATATATGTACATACATATAGTAGTATATATGTACATATAGACTATAGTATTATATGTACATATATACTTAGTATATATACATATACACTATAGTATTATATGTACATATATACTATATATAACTATCTTATTGATGAGCATGATGTTTGTGATATTGCTTATGTTTTGCTGGGTGTCATGTTCTCTACTTTATCAATTGATACGTTGTTCTATTGATAGCTTTTTTGAGGAAGAATTAGCATGTCGTACACATTGAGGTATCCCTGGCACACACAAGTACACTTCGAGAGTGATATCGAGGTTATTCATCCTAAGAGTTGCCCTAATAAAAATAACATGGTATATAAGGGCATTGTTTGTATGATGTTATTCATCAAGTATATTATATTTATTTTAGGTTGTATGATATTTGGTAATGACCATTTTCATGCATTAATGATTAAGTTGAACTAGAAAGGTGTAATATATGGACAAGATAAAAAAATATGACAAGATAGGAAAATAGTGTGTGCATGTGTGAGTGTGCGTGTATGTGATTGGACACATATAGTTATACTATATTCTTGTTGTATGCATGTATATTGCATATATACATGCTTATACATTTTAAGTAAATGCAGAGAAATATTTGATGCATACGTGCATGATAATATCATTCATTAGTTTTTTTATTACTAAATATTGCAGACCATCTCTGTTAATCCCAAGCCTTTTCTTAACAACTTGACTAGGAAGATGATCATTGTAAAACTCAAGTGGGGAATAGAATACAAAGGTGAGCTACCTTGTGTTCTTTTCTTGTGCATTGCATTTTTTTTTTCTAAATTTTTTGGTTTCTTTCATGTTTTTTTGCTTCAGTGGATTTCTATATGAACCTACAGGTGTGCAAAAATTCAATACCACGCAGCCTGTTATCATTTCAACTTCCATTTCCCTTTTGTTTGATACTTTCTAACTTTCTTATAATTAACCATGGACTGATGAGTGAAGCTAGGCAGCAAAGAAGAATATGTTGATGGGCAATTCAGTGGAAATCTTGGAAAAATCTTGATTTGATAATTTAAAAATAAGCTCATGATTATCGCATTGTGTGAAATTTCTAGCAATTGGTAGTTTGTGTTGCATGTGCTAGTCAATCTATTTATCAGCAGCATTGTATTTTGTTCTTTTTTGGTTTGTAAATGCAGTATGTTATTCTCTGTATGCAAGTGTAACAATTTTTTTTATTTGTGTGAATTAACCAGAGGACAAAGAACTAGCAGATGTTGACCATGCCTGAGAGACCTATATGCGTGTTTTTTAAGCGCTAGATTATTTCTTCTATTGTCTTTCATGGTATGTGTATTTGCATGAAAGTACATCTGTTTGTGTTTACACAGACACACATGCACATACATACATGCACAAGTATACATACATGAAATAGATCACAAGGTTAAAAAAAGTGTTGTTGGAAGAGCAGCTAGATACAAAAAGGGCATTGGAAGATAAAAGGAAGAAGAAGTTAGAGGTAGAGAGGAAATGTAGAATAGAACTAAAGGAAGCAATGTAGATGGCCATGGAGGGACATGCTTGGGTGCTAGAACAGAATGTAGATCTTGAAGAGTTTGGGGAGAGAAAGCAACATCAATTTCACGGATAGATTATACTTTAAGTACTGTCATTAGATACATTGAAGAAGAATAAGATGTAATCAAGTTTTGTTATATTTTTGTTTTAACTTTGTAACATATTGTATCAAAATATTTTATTATTAGATTTTATTTTTTGTTAATTATATTTAATGGTTTATTGTTTAAGTTTTTATATAATTTAATATAAAAAATTTAAAATATGTAATTAAATTTAATGTAACAAATTAAAAATATGAACATAATTATGGAATTAAAATAGCTAGAGATTTTTTCCCTCACTAATTTAACTATGAAATATTACCTCGCTAATTTAGCGAGGGAATTTCCACTCACTAATTTTGCTAAGGAATATATTTACTAATTAATTTTTGTGACAAGCACTTTAGATTGAGAAAATTTGCATTGTTAATCCATTATTATATCCACTTTAGTTACAGAAAAACCCCATTAGCTAGGGAATTTTACCTAGTTATTTGGGATTTTTCTTGTAGTGTAAACATATAGACATATGGATAGATAGCTAAATATATATATGTATATATATATATATATATATATATATATATATATATATATTGATAGATACATTTATCAACAAATAGAAAGATAAATACATATAAGCATAGACATATAGATAAAAAAATTTATAAATAGATAGATTGATAGACATATAGCAAGATATACAGATTGACATATAGACACATATATAGATAGATGGATAAATAGATATGTAGATAGATATATAAATAGAAATATAGAGAGAAAATTATATAGCCAAATAGATACAAAGACACATAGACAGACATATATATATATATAGATGTAAAGATATGTAAATAGACAAATTGAATGATAGACAACTAAATTGATATATAGATTGATAGATAGATTGATAGATAGACACATAGAGAAAATGACATGATATATAGAAAGATAGATAGATAAACAAATAGACAAATAGATAGATAGACAAATAAATATATAGGTAAGTAGATCGATAGATAAGACAATAAAGAGAGAAAAATAAAAAAAATATATAATTAAACAAAAATACAAATAGATAGATAGATAGATAGATAGACAGATAGACAGATAGACATATGATATATTGATTTATTAACTGATAAATAGTCAAATAGATAGATAGTTAAATAGATAGAAAGATAGATACAAAAATAAATAGATAGACAGATAAGCACATAGGTAGATATATAGATAGATAGATAGATATACACATAGATAGATAGATAAATATATATAGGAAGAAAGTTGATAACCAGATAGATAGATAGATAGATAGGTAGATATATATATATATATATATATATATATATATATATATATATATATATATATAGACAAAGAGATAGATTAATTGATATACTAATAGATTGATAGATATAAAGATAGTTAGATAGTTAGATATATATAGAAAGCTAGACATTTAGACAAATTGACAGATTAAAAGATAAACAAATAGATATATAGATAGATAGACAAATAAATAGACAGACAGAGAGAGAGATAGATAAATAGACAGATAGACAGATAGATAGATAGACATATAGATAAAAAGGTATATAGATATAAAAATAGATTGATTGACAAATTGACTGATAGATAGATAGACAGAAAGATAGTAAGATATTTCAATATAGATAGTTAGATAGTTAGATAGATATATTGACATATACATATTTAGATAAAAAAACAAATAAATAGATGGACATATAAATAGATAGACAAATAGATAGATACATAGATATATAGATAGATATATAGATAGATAGCAAATTGAAATATAAATAGATAGATAAATAGATAAACTAATAGACTAATAAACAACTTGATAGATAGATAGATATACATATAGATAGATAGATCGATCGATAGATAGATAGACACAAACAAATAAATAAATAGATAGATATATATATATATAGATAAATAGATATAAAGATAGACGGATAGATAATTTTACAAATAGATAGATAGTTGGATGTACATTTAGAGAGATTAACATATAGATAGATAGATATATAAAATGATAGTAGAATAGACAAAGAGACAGATAAAAATATAAAGAGATAGGAGGATAGATAGATAGACATAAAGATATATAGATAGATATATAGATTAATAGATAGATAGATATACAAATAGTCAGATAAATATATAGTCATTGATAGATAGATAGATAGGTATATATATAGGCAGATAGTTTGATAGATAGACATATAGGTAGATAGATAGGTGGATAGATAGATAGATAGCCAGATAGATAGATAAGACAAATATACACATTAAAAATATGTCAAAAGATATATAGATATGATGATAGATAGATAGTCAGATAGATAGATAGACACATAAACAGATCGATATAGATATAGATCGACATACAGCTATGCAGATAGATAGGTGGACATATTTAAAAATATATAAACATAAAGATAGTTAGATTAAATGATAGAAATATATATATATATATATATATATATATATATATATATAGAATGATAAATATAAAGATAAATAGACTAATAGACATATAGAAAGATTGAAAAAAAGAAAGAACGAAAGATAGATAGATAGCTAGATAACTAGATAGAAAAATAGTAGATAAATTCATAGACAGGTAGATAGATAAATAGATAGATAGATCAATAGGTTGACATTTAGATTAATATATAGACAGCTAGATAGATAGAAATATAATAGATAGAAAGATTGAAGATAGATAAATAAATAGATAGATTGATAGATCAACATATAGACAGATAGACATAAAGATAGTCAAATAAATAAATAGATAGATAGTCAAATAGACATAAAAATTATACACAGATAGATAGGTAGATTGGCAAATATGTAGATATTTATAAATATAGATAGATAGATATATACATAGATAGATAGATTGATTGATTGATTGACATTTAAATAGTTATATATATAGACAGATAGATATATAGATAATTAGATAGATATATAGATAGATATATAGATAGATATATGGATAGATAGATAAACAGACATTTAGATAGATTGCCATATTTAGTGATAGTTAGATAGATAGATTGATTGATTGATTGAGAGAGATATATCGATAGCTAAAAAGATATACAAATAGATAGAAAGACAAATAGATAGATAAACAGATAGATAGATATATAAATTGATAGAAAGGTAGGTAAATAGATAGATATATATGCAAATAGTCAGATAGATAGATAGATAGAAAGACATACATATATATATAGACACATAGATACATAAACATATACAAAGCTATACATATTAATAGATAGACATAAAGATAGATACATAGATAAATAGATTAATAGATAAATAGTTGAACAGATAGACAAATTGACTGATAGACTAAAAGGCAATTAGATAGTTTGATAGATAGAAAGATATATAGATAGATTGATTCATATATAGACAATTAGAGAGCTAGACAATTAGATTGATAGAGAGATAGCCAAATAGAAATCTAAATTGATTAATAGATAGATAGATAGAAATATATACAGATAGAAAGATAAACATATAGATAGATAGACAGACAGATAGATAGATAAAAAGATTGAAAGATAGATTGACTCATAGACTTATAGAGTGATATACTATTATAAAAATAGAGAGATAGATAAATACATAGATAGAAAGATTGATAGATAGAAAGATAGATATATAGACAAATATATAGATAGATAAGTAGACAAATAGATTAATAGACAGATATATAGATATCTAGATAAACAGACAAATAGATAGATATATTGATTGATAGATAGATAGACATATAGATAGAAAGACTAATAAATAGATAGATAAACAAATAAATAGATTGATAAAAAATTAGACATATAGACATATATATATATATATAGATAGATTATAAATTGATAGAGAGATTGTTAGATAGATAGATAGATATTTATATATATATATATATATATATACTGATTGACTGATAAAGTGATAGAAATAAAGTTAGATGGTTAGATAGATAAACATATAGAAAAATATATAGTTAGATAATTACATAAATTAATAGATAGACAAATAAATAGATAAATAGATAGAAATATAGATAAAAAGACAAAGAAAGATATACACATAGTCAAATAGATAGATAGAAAGACAAATAGATAGATAGATATACAAATAGATTGCCATACATATTGATAGATAGTTAGTTAGTTAGATAAATAAACAAATAGATAGATAGATAAATAGATAGATAGAAAATTAAATAGTTACACAAAATGATAGTTATACTGATAGATAGATTTTAGATATATATAGATAGATAAATAGATATACAAAAAGATAGATATATAAATATACAGATAGTTATATAAATAGATAGATTGATAGAGATATAGATAAATAGATAGATATATAGATAAACAAATAAAGATATAAATAAATAGATAGACAAATAAACAAATTAATAAATAGACAGATCATCAAAAAGTCAAATAAGCAGATAGATAGATAGATAGATATAAAGAAGAATTTCTTGTTAAATTGTTAGATATACAAATTAAAAATTAACTGATAGACTGATAGATAATAAAATAGATAGATATATATAGATATATAAATATATATACAAATTGATAGATAGATATATAGATAGATTCAATGAAACATAGAGAGATAGACAAATAGACATATAGATAGATAGAAAGATACAAAGATAAATAGATAGATAGATCGACTAATAAACATACATAAGATATATAGATAGATAGATAGATTCAGAAATAGATAGATATATAGATAGAAACATAGTCACATAGAGAAATAAAGAGATAGATAGATAGACAGATTGACAATTAGAGTGATAAACTAATAGGTAGTTAGATAGTTTGATATATAGACATAAAGTTAAATAGATATATATATATACAATTAGACATTTCACAATTAGATAGATAGACTAATACACAAATACTAAAATAGGCAGATTAAATGATATAAAGAAAGATTTAAAGACAAATTGCTAGTGAAATTGTTTGATAGACAAATAGAAAGATTGACTGATAGATTGATAGATAATAAAATAGATAGATATATATATATATATAGATAGATAGAGATATTGACAAATAGAAAGACAAATAGACAAATAGATAGATAGGTATGTATGTAGATCCTTATATAGTTAGATAAACAAATAGATATAATATATATATATATATAGCTAGCTATATAGGCAAATAGACTAAAAGAAACATATTTAGATAGATAGACAGATAGAAAGATTGATAGACACAGACAGACAAACAGACATACAGATAGATAGATAGATAGATAGATATATAGATAGATAGACAGTCAGACAGACATATAGATAGATAAACACATAGAAAGATCGACAGATAGAAAGATAGATTGAAAAATAGATAAATAGACTCATAGATAGATAGATTGATAGATGGATTAATAAACAAATAAACAGAATGATATTTAGACAAATAGATAGATAAATAGATAAATAGATAGAGAGATGAATAGAGACATAGATAAAATGATAGACAGTTAGATAGTTTGTTAGATATACATATAGATAGTTTGTTAGATAGACATATAGATAGTTTGATAGATCGAGACATTAATAAATAATATATAGATAGAGATAGAAAGATAGAAAAATAGATAGATACACAAATAGAGATATAGTTAGATAGATAAATAAACACTAAGATAGATAAACACATTTACAAATTGATCTATAGATAGATATACAGATACATATATAGATAGATAGATAGACAGACAGATAGACAGATAGACACATAATGTTATGGACAAATAGATAGATAAAGATATTGAAAGATAGACTAATAAAGAAATACTTAGATTAATAGATAAACAAATAGACCTATAGACATATAGATAGATATATATTTATACATATTGATAGATAAATTGATCTATAACTAGAAATATAAATAAATATATTCATAGATCGATATATATATAGACTGATATACAGAAAGCTAGATAGATAAATAGAAAGATGTAGAAAAAGATATTTGGATATAGAGATAGATTTATTGACAAATTTGTAGATAGGTAGATAGATAGATAGATAAATAAATAGAATTATAGATAGGTAGGTAGATTGGCATATGGAAAGATAGGCAGATAGATAGATCGATAAATATATAAAATAATAGATAGATAGATATATAAACTCATAGGCAAATAGATAGAAAATAGATAGATATATAGATAAATAGCTAGATATATTGATATACATATAAATTGATGGACATGTAGACAAATAAATTGATATATAGATATATAAAAAGATAGATAGAAAATAGATAGACCTATAGATAGATATACAAATTTATAGATAGTTAAATAAGCAAATAGGTAGATAAGTACAAAAATTATATATATAGTTAGATATATATATGGATGGATAGATAAATAGATAAATAGACAGATAGCCAAATAGAATAAAAGACAGATATATTTATTTATAGATACTCAAATAGCTAGATATATAGATAGATAGTTACATCGACAAATAGATAAATAGATAGATAGACAAGCAAACAGATATATATATATATATATATATATACAGTTAAGTTGATAGGTAGATATACAAATATATATAAAGTTAGATAGATAGATAGATAGATATAAAGAAAGATAGATGAATAGATAGCCAGATACACACATTGACAATAGGTAGATAGTTAGATAGATAGGTTAGTAGAAAGATAGATAAATAGATAGATAGACAAATAGACATATAGATTGATACACTGATAGACAAAAAGATAGTTAGATTGATAGTAAGTTAGTTAGATAGATAAGTAAAAAGATAGACAAATATATAGATAGTTAGATAGGTGTATATTTAGATTTTTAGATAGAGATAAAGATAGATACTTAGATAGATAGATAGATAGACAAATAGAAAGGTTGAAAGATATATAGATAAATTGATACACAGATATAAAGATTGACATAAAGATAGATAAAAAGATAGATGAACTATTAGACAGATAGACAAATAGATAGTTACATATACAAATAGATAGATAGATATATAATTAGATAGATAGATAAATAGATATATAGAAAGATAGCCACATAGATAGATAGTCTTATAGATAAATAGAATGATATAGATTGATAGTTACATAGATAGATAGATATACATATAGATAAAAACACAGACAGATAAATAGATAGATAGTTAAATAGATGAATAAATAAATAGATAGATAGATATATTGATAGATAGATAGATATATTGAGAGTCATATAGATAGATTAGCTTATATACAGATAGATAGTTAGACAAATAGATAGATACACAGATCGAAAAATGGATATATAGATAGATAGATAGGCAGATCTATAGATTAATTACTAGGTAGACAGATTTACATATAGATATATAGACAGACAGAGAAATAGATAGCTACATATGTAGATATATTCACAAATAGATTTATAGAAAGATAGACATATAGGAAGATAGATAGATATATAGATATATAAATAGATAGATAGAAAGTTAGATAAACAAATTGATAGATATTTAAAAGATTGATAGATAGATAGTTAGATAAATAGATAGACAGACAAATTGATAGATAGATAGATAGACTGATAGACAAATAGAATGAAAGACTTATAAATAGAAAGATAGATAGTTAGTTAGATATATAGATAGATAGATAGATATACAATTAGATAGTTAAATAATTAGATAGTTAAAAAAATAGATAGTTAGGCACATATATAGATAACTAAATGATAAATTAACAGATAGAATGATAGACAGATAGACATATACATAGATACACATATAGATAAATAAAAATATAGACTTATAGATTGACAGACACTTATAAAGCTAATTAGATAGATAGAAAGACAAATATACATTAGAAATATAGATAAACAGATATATAGATAGATAGATAGATTGATTGATAGACAGATAGACTGATAATTGATTGAAATATAGATAGATAGATAGATGGATGGATGGATGGATAGATATATATATATATAGTTTTATTGATTTAATGATAAATAGATAGATAGATAGATAAACATATAGACACATAAACAAAAGACAGATAAATAAATAGATAGAAAGATAAATAGATAGTTAGATAGATAGATAATTATAAAGTTAGCAAATTGATAGTTAGACACATAGATAGTGACTAGATTGATATATTAATAGATAAAAAGATAGACAAAGAGTCATATAAATATATACACATATAGATAGATAGAAATATAGACTACTAGATAGATAGACACTTAGAAAGTTAGTTAGATTGAAAGATAGACATATAGATAGATAAACAAATATACATTAGATAGATAGACTGACTGATTGATCGACATATATATATAGATAGATAGATAGATATATAAATATATAGATATATAGATAGATATATATATAGATTAAAAGATAGAAAGATAGATATACAGAGAGACTTACAAATTGATTGACATATATATAGATAGAAATATATATATATATATAGATTTATTGACTGATAAATAGTTAGATATATAGACATATAGACACATAGACATATAGACAATTAGACAAATATATAGACTGATTGATAGATAAAATAAATAAATAGGTAAATAATAAGATAGATAGTAAGACAATTATATAGATAGACAGATATACATATAGAAAGATATATAGATAGGTAGGCAGATATACATATAGAAAGATATATAGATAGATAGACAAAAAAATAAACATATTGTTAGGTAGATAGAAAGAATGAACCATAGATAGATAGATAGTTAGTTAGTTAGTTAGATAGGTAAAAAGATACATAGATAGACTGATACACAAATAGATAGATAGACCAATACATTGATAGATGAAAGGTAGATAGAAAGATAAAAAGAAAGAAAGATAAAAAAAAATTGATCTATAGATAGATAGATATACAGATTTATATATAAATAGATTGAAAGATAGACAAATTAAAAGATAAACAGACAAAAAATAGATAGTTAGATAAATAGTTAGATTGGTAGACACAAACATAAATATATAGATCGATAAGTAGATAGGTAGATAGACAATATGATAGGTAGATAAACTAATAGTCATATAGACAGATAGTTTGATAGAGAAATTGATAAATAAAGTATTAGCAGATAGACAAATATATAGATTGACAAAAGTATAGATAGATAGATAGATAAATAGATATACTAATAGACTAATAGAGAGAAACATAGTTATATAGTTAGATAGATACACAAATAGTCAGTTACAAGTTTAGATAAATAGAAATATCAATAAATAGAGAGATAGATAGATACATAGCTTTATCGATTGACAGATTGATAAATATATAGGTAGACAAATAGATTGATAGATAGATAAACAGATAGTCAAATTGTCTAATAGATAGATAGATAGATAAATCAATAGATAGATAGATATATAAGAAATAAATAGATAGACACAAAGATAGAGTGATAGATAAATAGATTGACAGATTGCAAGATAGATAGAAAGAAGAAAAGATAGATAGATATAAAGATATAAAGATATAAGGATATATAGATAGACAGACAGATAGATAGATATACAAATATAATGACAGAAAGATAGATGGTTAGACTAATAGGTAAAAAGACTTATTTATAGAAAGATAGTTAGATAATTAGAAAATTTGATAGTTAGATA
Source organism: Sapria himalayana (assembly GCA_029783825.1). Lineage (NCBI taxonomy): Eukaryota > Viridiplantae > Streptophyta > Magnoliopsida > Malpighiales > Rafflesiaceae > Sapria > Sapria himalayana. The sequence goes on from JAREIK010003484.1 coordinate 3,481,297, forward strand.
ATTAGATAGTTAAATATATTGATAGATTGATAGGTAGACAGATAGACAAAGAATCAAATAGACATATACATATATTGATAGATTAACATATATATAAATAGACAGACAGACACATAGTAAGATAGACAAATAGATAGATAGAGAAATAGACATATAAATAGATAGATAATGATACACATAGATAATAGATAGATAGATAAGGAGATAGATAGAGAAAAGAATATATAGATAGATAGATAGATTTATAGACATATAGACTAATATATTGATTGACATATAGATAGATAGATATATATATAGATAGATTGATTAATTGAATCATAAATAACCAGATAGATAGGCTTATAGACAGAGACAAAAATAGAGATAGACATATAGATAGACTGATAGAATAAAAGACAGATAAACAATTAGATAGATAAATAGTTGATAAATAGATAGATATTTAGATAGATAGATAGATAGATAGATAAATAGATAATCAAAAGATATTTAAAAAGTTATATAGATCGATAGATATAAAGATAGAAAGATAGACAGATAGACAATTAGATAGATAGAAAGATACACAGATAATTAGACTGACATATAGGGTGATAGATAGATAGACAAGTAGACCATTCGATTGATAGATGATAAACAAGTAGAAAGTTAGAAAGATTGGCATAAATATAGATACATAGATAGGTATATAGATATACAGATAGATAAATAGATAGATTTAAAGATAAACCGACATAAAATAGATAGATTGATTGATTGATCGTTTGATAGACCTATAGACACATAGGGAGATAGGTAGATAAATTTATTGATAAATAGACAAATAGACTGATAGACAAATAAAAAATAGCACGATAGATAGTTAGATAGATAAATAGATTGGTAGATATATATATACATAGACAAATAGATATATAGATAGATAGATAGATAAAATGATAGACTCGTAGACTGATAGACAGAAACATAGTTATATAGTTATACAATTAGATAGTTTGACCGTTAGATAATTAGATAGATAGACAAATAGATAAATAGATAGATATATAAATTTATAGATTGATTCATTAATTGATAAATATATAAATAGATAGACAAATAGACAAATAAACAAATATAAAAATATATAGTTTGATAGTTAGATAACTATATAGATAAATAGGTAGAGAGATATATAGATACACATAAATATAGATCAATAGATAAGCATACAAATACATATAGATAAAAAATATATAGATATATATATAGATAACTCGATAAACAGATAGATAGATTAATAGATAAATAGTTTGATTGATAGATAGAGAGATAAAGATATAACAGATATTCATAAAGGCAGATAGATATATAAATAGACAGACGAATAAACAAATAGCAAGATAGATAGATAAATTGATATATATATATATATATATATAGCATATAGATAGACAGATAAATAAGTAGATAGATAGATATATAGAGATATAGATAGATATATAGATAGATAGAAAGATAGATAGAAAAATAGAGAGATAAATAGATTGAAAATTAGATAGATTGATAGATAGTTAGACATATAAGAATATAGATACATAGATATAAAAAATAGATAAATAGACATATAGAGAGATATATAAATAGACAAATTCAATGATAAACATATAATCATTTCATAGATATAAATATATATAGATTGACAGATAGAAATATAGATAGATTGAAAGATTGAGAGATTGAAAGATATACAAATAAATGGATATACATATAGATAAAAAGATATATAGATAGATAAACAGATAGACATATCGACATATAGGTAGATATACAAATAGATAGATAAACAGATATACATATGGACATATTAATAGATGATAAATAAATAGATCACTAGAGAGACAAATACATAGATAGTTTATAGAAAATACATATATAGATAGATGAAAATATAGACATATAGTCAGATAGATAAACATATATACAAATAGAAATCAAGATAGATAGATAAACTGGATAATATATAGATAGATAGCTGGTTAGATAGGAAGATATACTATTATATGGATAGATACACATAAATATAAATATAAATATATCTATATATATATATATACACACATTGACTTATAGATTAATGATAGTAATATAGTTACATAGTTAGACAACTAGATTGTTTAATAGATAAACATAAAGATAGATAGATTGATTAATGGATAAAAAGACAGATTGAAAGATAGATAAACTTATAGATAGATATTTAGACAAACATATAAATTGAAGGGTAGATAGGCAGATAGATAGATAGATATATAATAGATAGATAGATAGAAAGATAGATATATAAATTGATTGGAAGATAGTTAGATACATAGATAGATAGTTAGTTAGACAGATAAAAATATAGACTGATTGACAGATAGATAAAACATATTTATATTGTTAGAAAAATAGATAGATAGAAAGTTAATTAGTTAGATAGATAGATAGACAAATAAATATATAGATAGATAGATACATACATAGATAGACAGATAGACAAAAATAGAAATGTTAGATTGATTGATTGATTGATTGACAAATAAATAAATAATAAATAGTTAATAGATATATAGACAGCTATATAGATAACATATCAATAGATAAATAGATAGATAGATATATAGATAAAAAGATAGATAGATAGATAGATAGATAGATAAAAAGATAGATAGATAGATAGAGAGATAAATAGACAAATAAATAGACAAATAGAAAGAGATAAAAATAGATAGAAAGATAGATAGTTAGGCAAATAGTCAAATAGCCACATAGAAATATAGAGAGATAAATAGACAGATTAATAGATATATAGATAGATAGACATATAGGCAAATAGATTGATAGAAAAATAGATATATATATATATATAGAAAGATAGATTGATAGATAGACAGATAGATAGAAAGATAGATAGATAGAATTTTAAATAGATAGATAGATATATAGACTTATATAAAGATAGATAGTTATACAAATAGACATAGATATATAGAGATTTCAATAGATAGATAGACATACTGATAAAGATATAGTCATATAGATAGAGAGAAAGATATAAAGATTGACAGTTAGACATATAGATATATAGAGAGATAGAGAGACATAGAAATAAACAAATATATTGATAGATAGAAAGGAATATATATAGATAGACAAATAGTGAAATAGACAGATAGACAGGTGCACAGATTGGCAGATAGATAAATAGGTAGTTAAACAAAAAGACTGATAGAAAGATATATAGATAAACAAATAGATAAATTCCATAGATATATAGATATTCAGATAGACATATTTGATAGATTTACATATTGACAAATAGATATATAAAAAAATAGATTAATTGATACAAAATAGTCATATAAACATAAAGACATATAGATAGAAAGATATATAGATATATTGAATGATATATGGATAAATAGATAGACAAGTAGAAAGATACACATATAGATAGAAAGATAGAAAGAAAGATAAGTAAATAGATAGATATACAGATAGACAATTAGATAGATATATATATACATATATATATATATATATAGACAAACACATAGATAGATTGATATATATATATATATATATATATATTGATAGTTAATTAGATAGAAAAATAAGTAGATAAGCAAATAAGAATATAGATAGAGAGACTGATAGTCAGATTGATAGATAGAATGATACATAGATAGGTATATATATAAATAAATAGATAGACAAAAAGACAAATAGATTGGTAATTAGACAGTCATATAGACATTTAGATAGAAAGAAATATAGGTTGATATACAGATATAAAAATATACAAATAGATAGATAATAGATATATAAAATGATAGAAATATATACAAATAGACAGATAGATAAATAAATATATAAATGACATATAGACAGACAGATAGATGATAGATATAAAGATAGTCTTATAGATAGATATACATATAAAGAGATAGAAATAAATACAGATAGAAAGATATAAAGATAGATATATATATATATATATATATATAAATATAGATAGATAAATAGATAGATAGACAGATAGATAGACACATTGACACATAGACACATCGACACATAGAAAAATAGATGGATAGATAGACAGATACATAGATATATAGATAGAAAGCAAGATAGATACATAGATAGATAGTTAGAAAGATAGATAGACAGAATGATATATAGATAGACAGAATGATAGATAGATATATATATATAGATAGATTGATAGAAAGACAAATGAATAGAAAGATTGATAGAAAGACAAATGGATAGATAGACAAATAGACTTATAGATAGATAGATACATAAACAAATAGACTAGTATACTTGAACATAGATTGACATATAGATAGACAGATAGATAAATAAATAAATAGATAGATAGACTGGTATACATATATATAGATAGATAGATAGGTAGGTAAATAGATTGATAGATATATTGATAGACAAATATGCTTATAGGCAAATAGGCATATATACATATAGATAGACAATTAGATAGATAGACTAATAGACATATAGACAGATAGACAAATAGACAAATAGTTAGATAAAAAAAGAGATAGATAGGAAGATAATTAGATAGTCAATTCGATAAATAGAAAGATAGAGATAAGATAGATAGATAGATAGATAAACTAATAGGAAAATAAGCAGATGACAAATAGACATATAGATAGATAAATAGATAGATAGGCAAATAACATATAGATTGTTAGTAGATTGATAGAAAGAAAGAAAAAAAAAAGATAGATAGATATATAGACATTCATATAGACTATTTGATAGTTACGCAGATAGATATATAGAAAGATAGACACATATATGGTTAATTAGATATATCGATAGAATGATTGATTGATAGATTGATAGATAGAAAGATTAATAGATAGATAGATAGACAAATATATAAATATAGAGATAGACATATAGATAAATATATAGATAGATAGCTAGCTAAACAGATAAACAGATAGAGATATAGACAGATAGATTGAAACAATGATATACAAATAGATAGAAAGAAAGATAGACAGATAGTAAAAAAGACAAATATATATATAGATTGACTAATGGACTGAAAGATAGTTAAAATGTTAGAAAGAAAGACAGATAGAAACATATATATATATTAGATAGTTAAATAAACAGATATATAGATTTAAAGACATTTAAACAAAGTGATAGATAGATATATAGACATTTAAAAAATCATCAAATAGATAGATATACATGTTGATAAATGTACAGAGAGACATATACACAAATACAAAGATAGATACATAGATATATAGATAGAGAGGTAGTTAGATAGAAAGATAAATATATATATGGAGAGAGAGATAGAAAGAAAGGCATATCGACAAATAACCAAATAAACATATAAATAGATTAACATATAGACAAATATATATATGCACATATAGACAAATTCGCAAGATAGGTAAATAGAAAGATAGATAGTTAACAAGTATACAGAAAAATAGATATATAGAAAGTGGATAGATAGATAAATAGAAAGACAAATAGGGAGACTGACATATAGAGATATAGATAGATAAACATATATATAGATATATAGATAGATAGATAGATAGATATGCTAAAAGATAGATATGTAGATAAATAGATGGATAAATAGTTAGATAATTAGATAGGTATATAGTTAGAAAATTAGAGTGTCATATAGATAGATTTACTCATTGACACATTGGAAGATATATAGTTTAATAGATAGATAAATAAATAGTTCAGAAAATATAAATATAGACATATAAAGAGATAGACAAATAGATAGATAGATAGATAGATATATAGACACATAGATAGCTATATAGATAGACAAATAGATAGATAGATATAAAGGTATATAAATAAATAGATAGATAGCCAAATAGATAGATAGGAAGATAGATAGATAAATTGTAAGAAAGATAAATAGATATAATGATAGAAATATAGACAGATAGATAGATAGATACAAAGTTAAATAGATAAACATATAGTTATATGACCAAATATACATATAGATAGATATACAGATAGATAGATAGAAAAATAGATAGACCATTAGATAAATATACATATAGTAATATAGATAGATTTATAGAAAAATAAATAGACACATAGATATATACATAGAGAGATAGATATTAAGATAAATAGATAGAAAGATAGATTGATAGATAGAAAGACCTATAGACAGATCAAAAGATAGACATATAGAAATATAAATAAATTGACATATAAATAGATAGGCAGATAGGTATATAGATTTCCAGTTAGATAAAGAGAGAGTGAGAAATATAGATAATCAGAGATATAGATACACAAATTGATACATAAGCAAATAGAACAAAGTTAGATAGAAAAATTGACATATAGATCAATAGATGGATAGATAGATAAACAATTTATAGATAAAAAGATATATAAATAGATAGATAGATAGATAGACAAATAGATAAATAAATTCATTGATAGTCAAATATAAAAATTGACTTATATATAGACAGACAGATAGTGGTATAAGTAGATAAGTAGATAGTTAGATAGATAGATAAATAGACTAATGACTAATAAACTTATATATAGAAACACAGATAGATAGTTAGACAAATACATAAATATATATGATAGACAAATACATAGATTTATAATTTGATAGATTGATAGATAAAAAAAAGATAGATAAATAGATATGCATATACATAAATAGGCAAATTGATAGAAAGATAGATAAATAGATAGATAGATAGTTAGACAAAGAAATAGATAGATAGACATATAGATAGATAGATAGAAATAAAAATAGACATATACACAAATATATTGATAGATAGATACACATATCGATAGCTAGATTATTAGATAGATAGATAGATAGAGAGGAACACATTTTGATAGATTGACAAATTGAAAGATAGATATTTAGATATATAGATAGATAGACAAATAGGCAGGTAGGGATATAGATAGATAAATAGATAGTCAAATGTATAGATAGACAAAGAAAAAAAAGATATATAGATAGAAAGATATAAAGATAAATAGAAATATAGATAGACAAATAGATAGATAGATAGATAGATAGAGAGCCACATAGATAGACAGATTGATAGATACATTCATAATACATAGATAGGCATATAAAAATATTTACAAATAGACAAATAGACAAATAGATAGATAGAAAGATATACAGATAGATAGATATATATCTAAATAGAAAGATAGATTAATAGATAGATAGATAGATACAAAGATAAATATATAAAATATTGATAGTTAGAAAGAAAGATAGATAGATAGACATATAGAAAGATATATAGATAAACAAAAGATAAATATACATATAGAAAGATAAAAAGATAGATAGATTGACTGATATAAGTATAGTCATATAAATAGATAAAGATATACACACAAACATATATATATATATATATATATATATATATATATATATATATATATATATATATATATATACAAAGAGACATATCTAGAGCTAGAGATTGATAGATATATCAAAAGATAGATTTATAGATAGACAAATACATAGATAACCTTATATGTAGATAGACACATATAGATAGATTGATATATAGATAGATAGTTAGTTAATTAGTCATTTGGCAGATAGATAGATAGAGCAATAGACAAACAGATACGTAGATACATAGATATATAGACTAATATACATATTGATAAATTGAAAAATAGATAAAGAGACAAACAATCATAGCGAAAAGATATAAAGATCAATATGTAAAAAGATATACATATAGATAGATAGAAACTTAGTTAGACAGCCTGATGGATAATTAGATAGATAGAAATTTAGATAGATATATAGATAGATAGATATATAAATTGACAGATAGATAGTTGACAAATATATTGACTAATTGATTGATAGATAAATAGATATATTGATTGATAAACATATAGACACATAGATAGACACTAAGATACAAAAATAGATAGTCTAATTGGCAGATAAATAGATAGTTAGATAGAATGATAGAAAGATTGATAGACCAATATATTGTAGATGATAAACATATAGAAAGGTAGATAGATAGATATTTAGATAGATAGAAAACATATAAATAAATAGACATATAGATAGATAAATATATAAATAGATAAATAGATTGATAGATAGATAGGTTGAAAGATAAATAGACCAAAAAAAGATAGATAGAAAGATAGATAGATAAATAGTTAAATAGTTAGACAGATAGAAAGATTGATTGATAGATAGTTAAATAGTTAGACAGATAGACAAATAGACAGATAGACAGATAGACAGGTAGATGGATAGATAGATAAATAAATACATTGATATATATATATTGATAGATTGATAGAAACATTATATAGATAGAAAAATAAACAAATAGACTGATAGAATATATATATATATATATATATATATATATATATATATATATAGAAATATAGTTATATAGATAGATAGATAGAAGATAATGATATAGATATATAGATAGAAAAATAGACATATCGATAAATAAATTGTCAAATCACTAGATAGATTGATAGATAGCAGACAGATAGATAGATAAATATATAGATAGTCTGAGAAATAGATAGAGAGATAGACCGATAGATAGATACATAAATAGACATATAGATAGGTAGATAGATATAGAAATTGTGATATGTATAGATAGAAAGATTGATTGATAAACTTATAGATAAATAGATAAATATACAAATAGACAGATAGATAGATATAGAGAAAGACTTATATATAGATAGATAGATAGACATAAAGATAGATAAATAGATAGATAGATTGATTGATAGATGTATAGATAGACAGACATATTGAGAGATAGTCAGAATGACAGATAAACCAATAGACATATAGGCATATAGATAGATAGAAAGTTATATATAATGATAGAGAGACATATAGATAGACATTTAGACTAGTTTTTAGATTGACAGATAGATAGATAGATATATAGATAGATAGATACACAAATAGATTGATTGATTGATAGATAGACAGATAGACATATATACATAAAAATAGATAGATAGATAGATATACAAATAGATAGATAGATAAATAGATAGACAGATAGTCAGATCGAAAGATAGACACATAAACACAAAGACACCTCGATAGAAAGATAAATCGATTGATAGACATACACAAATAGTTATATAGACATATAAATTGATTGAAAAATAAATAGATATACTTATAGATAGATAGGATGAAAGACATATAGATTGATAGATTAAATGATTGAATAAAAAAAGATAGATAGATAGACAGATAGATAGATAGACAAATAGATAGATAGTTAGTTAGATATATAGTTAGATAGTTAGACACATTGACTTATAGATTTATAAATAGAAAGATATTTATACATTAATACAATAGATAGATTGATGTCTTGTTTAATATTTGAATTTTAAAGAAGAGCAAGATACCATGCATTCTCAAAGCACACTGGCCATGCATGATAACTTATTTCATGTATACATTTATAATAAGTAATTATTCCATCATTATATAATGTTCACATGAGTAATATGATAGATAATTTGATTAGTAATATAGTAAATCATTCTGATTTTAAAATAATGTGCATAAAGTATAATTATCCAAAGTAGTAGATGTGTGGTGTGTGTGAAGTTTCTTATTTAGTGCATTCTTTGTTTGCTTTACATGTACATTTTTTTTGTTTATAATGAATCATGTGTACAAATATACTTCTGTACACAAAAAACTTGCCAATATATTTTTCACACATACAAAAAATTAGAAATTGGCAAGAGTAGCCTAAGGGTATAGGTGAACAATTTTTAGTTTAAATGTTGATGAAACCAAAAATAGGAGAGGCTAGCACAAATGCACCAGCTAATTATGAGGATGATTTAGTTTTAAATGTTGATGAAACTATGTTTTATTTTTGTTTTAACCATGTAAATTTTGTATCAAAATTATTTGTGAACTATTTTTCATTTTTGTTAATTATTTCTTAACTTTTTGATTTTTGGCTTCTTTTTCATCTTGCAGACGCTTTCATAAAATTTAGTGGTATAGGTGAAGATACATTATCTCATTTTGATGTTGTAAAAAATATGTTAGACTATATAAAAGAAAATAATCTACAACTATGCCAACATTCATCATCTTCACCTCCCTTCGATGATAATCTGTGGTGCTATTCTTCAATTTCAATTATTTATAAAGGATCCATCAGATTGGTGGAAAATAATATGTGATGATAAGTTGAAAGAGCTACTCTAACACAAGTGTTTCACTAGATTTGTAGTCTCAAAGCTTTTATCTTCTCACTTCTTGAATAATGAATAGTGAGTAACTTGTGGGCACATGATTTTTGCCTATGTGTATCTAACATGAAAAGATTTTTTTGGTGGCATCATTGTTCTTAATTCTAGTTTTGTTCTTTGTTCTGTTGACTAACCTAGCCATGATTCTTTGTAGAATATCTGATGTGCAAACATGGCATCAATTTTCAAAGATGAAAATTTCAAGTGTCACATGTTCATATAGGTTTTGGTTTTTGATTTTGATTTTATTTTTGATTTTGATTTTGATTTTGATTTTGTTTTTGTTTTTTGAAATGTTTCTACTGCGAAATGAGAGATTTTTTATTTTTGTTGATACCGTTTGAGCATTAAAATTGATGTAGTTTGAGCCTGCACTAAGAAAAGGAGAGCCAGATGTGACTAGAAGAAAGCTAGATTACTTCCTTTAATGTGAGCCAACACAAATTGATGCAGCCAAAAAATCTATCAACCAAAATATAACCCACACACTAAATCATTTTTTATTATTGTTTTTTTAATTTTTCAGCACTATATTTATTTTGCACACTACCATAAAACACTACATGCATTCACTACCCACACTACTTCACAACGCATGCCACACTACATTCATATAACTACCCACTACCTTTCCACACACACATCCATTATGCACACTATCACATGGCACATGGCACACTACCACCTTATTGTGTCACACTACATACACATTGATACTGCTACACACACACACGTGGTGCATTCCAGACTACCACAAGCGCATAGCATACTTCCACATAGTGCACGCCATACTGCCACATAATGTGTCACCCTATTATTGCATGCTAGACTACCATATAATGTGTGACTCTGTTAGTGCATGCAAGACTGCCACATGATGTGTCACCCTATTATTTCATGCTAGACTGCCACTTGATGTGTCACCCTATAATTGCATGCCGGATGGGTTGTGTTGTGAGGCAATTATTAATGTCTAGTTGTCTTGATTATTAGAGCCTAGTTTTCTTACAGATGGATATCATTGGGTTGTGTTGTGATGGGATGTGAATTACACTTTCAGGGATGAAAAAAAATTTCAAATATTTAGCAAGCTAGATGTTTGAACATTTTCTATAAATTTTTATGATGAGGGAAATACTCTAAGCATTGTAACTGATTCCTCTGCTCATTGTACACATGTTGCTGCTATTGCTGCTAATTTCCATCCATAGGTATCACACTTGTCTGCTGCTGTTGGCTTATTCCTTCATGGTGGTTTTATATTTTCATCTCTCTCTTCAAAGCTATTGCTCAATTGAGTTGCACATGGGGTACACAAAGTATCATGCAAGATTTGAGACTCATGCTTGCGGTCAATGAAAACAAGGATAAGCTTGAAACGGGCCCTGATAGCTACAATGGAGTTCGAGTAAATTTTATTAGTCATTCATATGTACTCTAGAAAATGACATTCACATGGTGAAAACACTTACTTTTATGTAGCGTAAATGTGATCTCATGAATATGAGCTTTGGCGAGCCCACTTTACATCTAGATTATTGTTGTTTTATTGATCTTGTTAAAGAAGTATGAGCTGTAGCTATTAACAATTGATTCACATGTTGTTCTGCATTCTGTGTATCTAAACTTATTTTTGTTTGTCCTGAATTATTAGTATGTGGTGAGCAAGCACCATGTATTCCCTGCCATGGCTACTGGTGCACATTGTGTTGTTGAGCCACATTCCGAAGGATTGGAATATACTTGCTAGATTAATTTTCATCGATATTGAACCTTGATGAAAGTTCCACTTTTTTCTTGTGTGAATTTTCTTGCTTTTAAAAAATTACAATGATTTATTGGAGAACTTTGTTTTGGGTGTGCAAAGTTATGGCCAATCATCCCTTGTTTTATTTTGCAACATTCTTGTTCTATCTCTTCATCATTTGGTTTGTCCTAGGGCACATGAATACTTGCAAGTTTCACACAGCTGACCATCAGTTTTGTATGAAATAAAGATAAACCAATGTAGGAAATCAGGTTAGTGCCATCATTTAGTTGTTAATTACCATGTGAAAGTGATATGTTTTTGTGAAAAAAAAGATTGAAAATAATTTTTAATCTACACACACCAATTCCTTCTTATTTGCAATATGTTCACCATTCTCATATACCATGGAACAAAAAAATTGGTGATGATTTGTGATCAAGTAAATATTATTAGGGTAGGTATGGCCAAATTTAATAATGGAAATGGTTAAATATTTTGTACTACTATCCTTGGGTTTGTTTTTGGTCAAATGGGTTGGGCAACCTATAATGCAATTTTTAGCAACAAGGTCAACTTTAACTAAAATAGTCTAGGTAGCTGTCTTATTTTCCGCATGGATTAGGTCAGAACCAATTGAACCATGAAAATCAACTAAATCATCATCTCGCCCAAGGGCTGCCGCATAACCAGATTGTAAAATCTTATAAAATTGCACTGGTTTTTAGTAGCTTTCAAATTTACTTGTATTGAATGTTTTGTAAATTGTAATGTAGTTTCAAATAACCAGTAGAAATATCTAGAGGACTCTTGATAGATATTTATATTGATAGGTAGATAGATATAAAGACAGACAGACCGACAGATAGACAAAAAGATAGATAGATAGATAAATACATAGTTTGATAGATAGATTGATAGACATATAGATAGACATATAGATAAAATATAGACAGATAGATATATAGATAGATATACAGATAAATAGATTGATAGATATCTAGACATATAGATAAATAGATAGATAGACAGATTGATAGATATATAGACAGATAGAGAGTGAGAAAGATAAATAGATAAATAGACAGATAGACAAATAGATAGATATATAGATAAATAGATATATAGACAGATAGATAAATAGTAAGATAGATAGATATATAGATAGATAATTAAAGATATAGAAAGAAAGAAAGATAGATAGATATACAGATAGATAGATAGATAGATAGACATACATATAGATAACTAAATAGATAGATAGACAGATATATAGACAGACAGATAGATATAAAAATAGATAGACATATAGATTGACAGACAAAAAGATAAACTGATAAATAGATAGATACATAGAAAAATTATTTAAATAGATTGAAAGATAGATAGACAAAAATTTAGAGAGATAAAATAATTGAATGATAGATAGATTGATAGACAAATCGATAGAGAGATTGATAGACAGATTGATATGTAGATTGATAGAATGATTAATAGATAGATTGATAGACAGATTGATATATAGATAGATAAATAGATATATAGACAAATAGAAAAACATATAGAAAGAAAGATAGATAGACAGATAAACAAATAGATAGATAGATAGATTGACATAAATAAATACAGATAGATACACAGATTGATAGATAGATTGATTGACAAATATATAGACAGACAGACAGATAGATAGATAGATAGATAGATAGAAAGTTAGATAGATAGATAGATAAACAATTAGATAAATAGATAGATATACACATAGATTGATTGATAGACAAAATGATAGATAGATTAATAATTAGATAAATAGACAAATAGATAAATAGATAAATAGATAGATAGACAGATTCATAGATATATAGATAGATAGACATAGAGATAGATAGATAGATATATAGTTAGAAAGACAGATAGATAGACATATAGAGAAATTGATAAATAGACATAATGATAGAAAGATAGACAAATAGATAGAAACATAAATAGACACATAGATACACAGAAAGATTGATATATAGATAGACAGATAGATATACAAATAGTTAGATAGATAGATAGATAGAAAGATAGATAGACAGATTGATAAATAGATAGATAGATAGATAGACAGATAGATAGATAGATAGATAAAGACAAATAGCTAGATAGATAGTAAGACAGACAGATAGACAAAAAAGATATACCGGCAGACAGATAGAAAGAAAGATAAATAAATAGAAACATTGATAGAAAGATAAATAGATTTATAGATAGATAGATAGACAGATAGACATATAGATAGGCATACAACCATATAGATAAAATGATTGATTGATAGAAAGATAGAAAGATAAATAAATCGATAGATATATATATATATATATATTAATAGATAGATTGAAAGACAGACAGACAGATAGATAAATAGATAAAATGATTGATTGATTGATTGATAGACAAATTCATAGATAGATTGATAGACAGAATTATAGACAAAAATATAGATAGATTGATAAACTTATAGAAACATATATAGATAGATATATAAATAATAAGATAAATGGACAGATTAATAAATTGATAGATAAACAAATTGATAGATAAACAAATTGATAGACAACTAGATAGACAAAAAGATCAAGAGATTATATGACAAGAGATAATTAGATAGAAAAATAAATAGAAATATAGATGGATAGATAGATAGGTAGATAGACTCATAGATTGATAGATAAATAGATAGGAGAGCTAAATATACAAAAGGTTAGATAGATAGATAGAAAGAAGGAAAAATAGATAGATCGATCAATAAATAAATATACAGATAGATAGACAGATAGATTGTTAGACAGATTGATTGATTGATTGACATAATGATAGAAAGATTGATAAACATATAGATATATGATAGATAGACATTTATATAAACTTATAGATCGATAGATAGATAGATAGAAAGATAGATAGACATATTGATAGATTTAAAGATAGATAAATAGGTAGATAGATAGACAGATAATTAAATAAATAAATATACAAATAGATAGATAGAAAGATAGAAAGATAGACAGACAGATAGACAGATAGATAAATAGATAGATAAATATATAGGTAGATAGATAGATAGATATATATATAGATCAATAGACACATAGATAGATTGATAGACATATTCATAGATAGATAGTCAGATAGATAGATTGATTAATAGACAGAAAGATAGTCAGATAGATTGATAGATAAATAGATAGTTAGAATTATCACATGAAAGATAGATATATATATATAATGATTGATTGATAGATAGACAAATTCATAGACAAATTTATAGATAGATTGATAATAAGATTTATAGATAGAAGTATAGACAGATTAAAAAACATTTAGATACACATATAGGTAAATAGATAAATATATAGAGTGATAAGTAGATAGATAGACAGATTGATAACAACTAGATAGTCAAATAGATCGAAAGATTATAAGACAAGAGATAGATAGAGAGACAGATAGATAGATATAGTCTATAGAGATAGACCGATAGATAGACACGTAGATAGACGGATAGATAGACAAATAGATAGATTGATTGAGAAATAAATATACAAAAAAGTTTGAGTGATAGAAAGAAACAAGGAAAGATGATAGATAGATAGATAGATTGATAGATTACTATATATATAGATAAATAGATAGATACGCAGATAGATAGATAGATTGATAAACAGACAGATAGATTGATTGATAGACATATAGATAAATGATTTATAGAGATTTATATAGATTTATAGATATACAAATAGATAGGTAGACAGATAGATTGACATATTAATTGATTGATTGATAAAAAAATAAATATAAAAAATAAAAATAGATAGACGGAAAGATAACTTATAGATCGAGATATAGATAAATAGATAAATAGGTAAAATGATAATTATTTAGACAGTTGGATAGAAAGAAAGAAAGATACACACATAAATAAATAGATAGATAGATACATAGATAGATTGATAAATTAAATGAAAGACAGATACATAGAAAGATAGATATATAGATAGATAAACAGATTGCTAGATAGATAGATAGTTAGATAGATTGATAGATAGATATATAGATAGAATTATAGAAAGAGATATAGATAGATAGATATATAGACAAAAAGATAGTTAGATAGGATAGATTGATAAATAAATTGATTTATAGACTTATAGAAAGAAATATATGTATATATATATATATAATGATTGATTGATTGATAGATTAATAGACAAATTCATAGACAAATTCATAGACAAATTCATAGACAAATTAATAGACAAATTCATAGACAAATTAATAGACAAATTCATTGACAAATTAATAAACAAATTCATAAACAGATTGATAGAAAGTTTATTGACATAAATATAGACAGATTAATAAACATATAGATACACCTATAGATAGATAGATAGATATTTAGATTGATAAATAGATAGATAGACAGATTGATAGGCAACTAGATAATCAAATAGATTAAAAGATTATAAGACAAGATATAGATAGATAGATAGATTTGATAGACTAATAGATAGACATGTAGATAGACGAATAGATAGACAAATAGATAGATAGAAAGATAAATATAAAAAAAGTTAGAGAGAGAAAAAAAGAAGTAAAGATGATATATAGATAGATAGACAAATAGATGGATAAACAAATAGATAGACAAATAGAAGTTAGGAAAATATATACACAATTTGATTGAAGATTAATAGAAAGATTGATATATATACATAGATAGATAGATGGATAGACAGATAAATAGATAGATAAATTAATAGATAAATAGATAGATATATAGACAGATAGATATATAGATAGATAGACTTATAGATATAGATATTGATAGATAGATAGATAGGTAAGTAGATAAATAAATTAATAGATAGCTAGATGAATAGATAGATTGATAGAGTGAACTACAGACAGACAGATATATAGATAGATAGAGAGAATGATTGATTTATAAACAGATGATAGAAATATTGATAGACAAATTTATAGATTAGTTGATAGACAAAAATATAGACAAATATAAAACACAGATAGATAGGCATATAGATAGACAAATTGATCGTCATTTTGATAGAAAAATGGATAGACAAATAGATCAAAAGATTATTAGACTATTATATAGATAGATAGATAGACAAACAGATAGATAAATAGATAGATAGATAGACAAATAAATAGACTGATAGATAGACTGATAGATACATATATATATATATATATAATTGTTATATATATAGACAGACAAATATATAGATTGATAGATAGTTAAATAGATAGATAAACAAATAGATAGATAGATAGAAAAGTTAATTATTTTATAGATGAATTATAGAAAGAAAGATAGATAGATAGATAGATAGATAGAGGATAAATAGACATTTAGATAGACTTATAGATAGAAAGATTGATTGATTGATTGACAGATTGAAAGTCATATTGATAAACAAATATATAGATATATAAATAAATAGATAATTTGAACGATAGATAGATAAATAAATAGATAGATATATAGAAAGATAGATAGATGATAGATAGATAGATATGCTGATAGAAAGATAGATAGATAGACAGATAGATAGTTAAATAGATAGACAGACAGACAAATAGAATGAAAAGCATACATACAAATATACAGACAAACAAATAGATTTTTAGATTGTATATAGGCAAATATATAGACATTTGATAGATAGATTTTAAGACAGATTCATATATTGATTTATAGATAGATTGATAGATAAATTTATCGATAAACTGATAGATAGACAACAAATGAATATACAGACAGACACATAGATAGATTGATTGATAGATATAGAAATAGATAGATAGATATAGAGATAGATAGATAGATAGATAGATTTATTGATTGATTGATAGACACATAGAGTTATATATACACAATATGATAGACAAATAAATAGAGAGATAGAATGGTAGATTGATAGACAGATTGATAGATAGAATGTTAAACTTATAGACTGATTGATAGATAGATAATTAAATAGTTAGACATATAACTATATAGATAGATAGATAGATAAATAGATAGTTCTATAGATTATTAGACAGATATACATATAGATAGATAGATATATAGAATGATAGGCAGATAAATTGATAGAAAGATAGTTTGACAGAAATAAAGATAGATTGACATATTAATACACAGATAAATAGTTAGATAGATAGACAGATAGATAGATAGACAGACATACAGATAGATAGATAGATAGATAGATAGATAAAAAAATATACAGATAGATAGACAATTAGATAGTCATATTGATAGATAAATTAATAGGCAAATAGTTCGAAAAATAGATAGATAGATAAATAAACATATTGATAGACAGGTAGATAAATAAATAGATAGCCAAATAGATAGACAGGTAGAAAAATAGATACATAGATAGATAGATAGACATATAGATAGAAAAATGGAAAGATAGAAAATTAGGTAGATAGTTAGATATACAGGTAGTTAGATAGATAAATAGACAGATAGTTAGACATATTTAGATAGATAAACATATAGGTAGACATTGATTGACCGATTAATTGATAGATTGATAGACAGATAGTTATATAGAAGAATAGACAGAAAGATATACAAATAAATCGACTATTAGATAGCTAAATAGAGAGGTAGATAGTTAGAAAGATAAACAAATAGATACACAGATAGCTAGATAGATTGATAACTAGATAGTTAGACATATATATAGATAGATATATAAATAGACATATAGATAGGTAGATAGATAGTAGATAGATAGGTAGATAGATAGACAGATAGACAAATAGATAGATTGTTAGAGTGATTGATAGATAGATTTATAGATAGAATGATAGGTAGATTGATAGATAGTTTGAAAGCCATATTAATAGAAAGATTGATAGAAAAATTGATAGACATATAGACAGACAAATTGTTAAAAAGATAGATTGAAAGATAGACAAATGTATATACAAATAAATAAATAGATAGATATATAGATAGATAGACAGGTAGACAGATAGATAGATACATAGATACAAAGATAGAAATATAGATATATAGATAGATTGATTCATTGATAGATAGATAAATATATATATAGATAGACAAACATATAGATATAAAGATAGATATATATTTAAATAGATAGATAGATGGAAATATGGACATATAAATAGATAGATATATAGATAAATAGATAGGTAGACAAAAACATCGGTAGGTATATAGGTATGCAAATAGATAGAAAAATAGATAGAGAGATAGATAAATAGAGAGATAGATAAATAAATAAATAGACAGAAAGACTGACAGACTGATAAATAGATAGATTGTTAAAATGATACATATACTGATAGATTGATAAAATATAGATAGATATAGAGGTGTCAAACGGGCCGGCCCAGCACAGCACGGCCCGTTTTTCACGTGCCCCGCCTTGCTACCATGCCCGGCACGGCACGGTTTTTTAAAGTCGGGCACGGCACGACCCGTGGGCACGGCGAGGCCATGCCGTGCAGTGCTCGGCCCGCTCGGGCACGGTTGGCTTGGCCAGGCGGCACGGGCGCACGGCAGGGGCATGGTAGGCGAGGCGGGGCGGGGGGGGGAGCCGCATTGCTGGACCTGGTCTCCTGGACCGGCTCAACCGGGGTCCGGGTCCCGGGAGCCAAGCACGGGCACGGGCGCACGGCCCTGTGCTTGGCACTTGGCAGAATGCAGATTATAAAATTTTTTTTTTTTTAATTTTTTTATTAAGTTTCTATTTATCTGTTTTTACTTTAGAGTTTATGTAATAAATAAAAAATAAAATTGTTTGTAAAAAATATTACATTTAAAATTAAATGTAAGTATGTAACAAACAAAAATTAGAAAATTTATTTTTTTTTCAATTAAGTTTAGCATATTTTAATATTATAATGTATTAATTAAATATTAAAATTTAAAGTTAATAAATTTTAAAATAAAATTTAAATCATAAAATAATAAATAAAAACATTAAGTTAGTAAAAATTTTAATTAAAAAAAATTTAAACTACACAAATAAAAATTACCATTCATGCTTTTGAAACCAATACTCCGAAAAAAAAAGTATAAGTTTCAACACAACGTATAACACAAAGTACAAACAAAGCGTATAAATAAAAAAAATAAAAAAATATCGAAAAAAAAGAGCAGATGAGCATCAATCGTCAAGCGGCATATCATGAGAATCATCAGCCGCAACATCAAGATCAGTATCATATGGGTCATCATCATCGGCAATCAGCTCCTCCGCCATCGTAGTGGATGTGGATGCGACTGCAGTGTCTGTCACAGTCCCAGCTTCAGCACGATCACTGATGCTAAATCTCGATTCCTCCCAATCCTTCAAACATGACAAGGCCTCAACCATATCTGGACGTAATCTCGATCTCCTATCCGAAATCACGTTCACTGCAACAGAAAAAGCAGACTCCGATGCTACGCTCGACACCGGAGGAGTCAGTAGATCCCGTGCCATCCTAGATAGCACGGGATAGGCGGACTCATATGATTTCCACCACTGTAATAAATCAAGATTCTTATTGTCAGAAGGTGATAGGATTGAGCAGTAATCGGTATCTAAGTACCGAGACAGCTCGCTCCTATGTGAAGGTCCACCCCTACGTTTCCCCCTCGCTAGGTTAATGGAATAAGCGTCATCTCTGAACAAGGTATCAGAGTCCGTACTCACAGTCTCAACACCACCACCACCATACCTAGTATCGTAGTATGTGAACAGGTCTGTCAACTTATCGTAAATGAACCCTTGAGGTGGCTCTTCCAGGTTCATGCACGAGGAAATGAAAGTCAGGGTGTTTTCAACCCCTTCCACCTTAGCCCTAGGGTCCATGCATGCTGCGAGGCAATAAAGAGATGGAATGGTGGACCAGTACTTCAGGTACTTGGTCTCCATCTCTGCAACCATATGGCTGAGCGTCCGGTCCGCTCGATACATCCTAAACATGCTACTAATGTTGCATATGCAACGGAGTGCAATGCAAGTGGTGGGCGTATAAAATGACGAACACATGTTCGTCGTGTCATAAAATATCTTCAGGAATTTCATAAATGAAATTCCTGAATCCCAGTCAGTGTCGTCAACAATAAGTTCGCCACTCTTACTATTGACGTAGTCGGATATCACGTGTTCGTATCCAACACATGATTCCAACATCAGGTACGTGTAATTCCAACGATGTCTCACATCAGATTGGAATTTCTTCTTCTTAAGATTCGCAGACAAACAGAGATTACCAAACTCTTGTAGTCTGCGAGGAGTGCGAATATACTTGAGTGCATTGCGTATATTTTCCAACGCGAGGGAACACACCTTCATACCCGCTTGAACTATCAGGTTAATAACATGACACATTCATCTGACATGAAATATCTCTCCTAAAGGTTCGTCTCTAATATTCCTAACAAACATATTGATCGCTACTCCATTATTCGCAGCATTAACGAAAGTGACACTAAAAATTTTATTTTGAATTTTATATTCCCTAAATATTTTCATCATACACTCAAAAATGGCCGGGCCATCATATGGATGAAGAATCTTAGTGAATCCTAATATTTTTTTTATTTATTGTCCAGTTTGAATCGACATAATGACTCGTGATACATGCATAAGAAGAATCATCGTGACATGTCCATATATCGGACGTCACGGACACCACTCCACTAAATGCCAAAAATTCCTTAATTATTTTTTGTTTTTCTAACTTATATATCTTTAGTATGTCACTCCTAGATGTGGACCTAGGAATCCTACGATAGGATGGCTGAAAATAAGTCTGCATGATGCGCACTACCCTCGGATCTTCCAAAAATCTGATCGGAAGACCCATCAATGTGATGAGCCTGGCCATGCCGTCCCTACCCAACTCGCTGGAGTATACGAAGGGAGTAAACTTTGAGACTGAACTCGATCCAGTCTCAAAAAATGTAGTGCCAAGTTGGGTTTGCCTAGGATCTAACGGTCCATGTTTTTTGGAGCATATTTCAGCATGCCTCTTTAGGTGCCCAGTCCCACATGTACTCTTGCATGTTAAAAGTCGCATATAATATTTGCACTGTGCCATTTCATGTTCCTCACCCCTAACATCTAATTGTGTTATGATTTTAAAATGTGTCCAAACTACAGAAGTCCTCCTAGTTTTTTGTTTTTTAGAACTTTGGGCTGAGATGACAGGAGAAACCAAAGTTTCAGGAGCCACAGACGTTTGTGTAACACTAACATTTTCATTTTCCAAATTTAAATATGTGTTAGGTGAATTTGTCATTTTTTATTTTTCGTACGTTTTTCTAGAGAGAGAAGCTTTAGAGAGAGAAAATAAAAAAAATAAATTATATTACCCGGTAAAAGCAATGAGGTCACTCACGTGCAAGATGCACCGCAGGAAGCTTTGATGTTCAAAACTCAAGTTGAGTTTCACGAAAATCCAAGCCGAAATCAAAATCACGAAGGCCGAGAGAGAGAAGCACGGTTTATGTGAGAGAGAGAAAATATTGAGAGGATTTATGTTTTTGAAAAACATAAATTTTATAGGGAGGGGGTAGATTTTATAGGCTAAATAAAGTTTTTTTTTTAAAAAAAAATTATTTTTTTATTATTTTTTTGAATTTTTTTAATATATTTAAGGGGCAGAATCACGAGGACCGTCGGATTCGGCCCCCTAGGAGTCGAATCCAAGGGCTGAAAATCGCTCAAAGTTTGAAATTTTTTTTTTTCCGTTAGAAAATTCGATTTTCTCGGTTCTGTCGGTTTTCGGCAGAAAAGACCGCGGGTCGGGTCTGTTTGGACCCGACCCGCGGTCTTTTTACTGGGGGGGCCCGGATGGGTCGAGTCACGACTCAGTGAGTCGTGACTCGTGAGTTGCGACTCACGCCACGGCACGCGTGGCACGCCGCCAGTGCCACGCGTGCCTGCGGGACCGGCACGGGATGGACCCGTGCCGGCGTGCCGGGCCAGGCACAGCACGGCTCGTGCCGTGCATGGCACGGAACATGCCTTGCTTCGCCCGGGCACGGCACGGGCCCGGGCATGATTTTTGAACGTGCCGGGCCGGCCCAGGCATGGCCGAACCGTGCCGTGCCTCGTGCTGGGCTGGGCCGGCCCGGCCCGTTTGACACCTCTAGATAGATAGATAGTTCGGTCGATAGATAGATAGATATATAGAAAGATAGATAGAGAGAGAGATAAATAGACTGATAGATAGATAGATAGATAAAGATATATATAGATATACAGATAAATAGATAGATTGATAGATAGATAGATTGTTAGATTGATTGATAGATATATTGATAGATATATTGATATAGAGATTGATAGACAGATTGATAGATAGATTGATCGACAAATCGATAGACAAATAGTTAGATAGATTTAAAGATTATTAGATAGATAGATATACAGATAGCTAGATAGATGAATAAACATATAGATAGAAAAATAGATAGACAAATAGATAGACAAAAAGATATACAGATAGATAAATAAATATATAGATAGTAGATAGATAGATAGACCTATAGATAGAAAAATATAAAGATAGATGAGTAGATACACAAAAAGATATATTGATAGATATATAGATGAGATATACAGATAGATAGACAGATAGACAGACAGATAGATAGATAGATAGATATATAGATAGATATATAGTAAAATTGATAGAATGAAAGAAAGATAGATAGACAGATATATATAATACTACATATTTAATATAGTATATACATACATATATACTGAGTATATACGTACTTATATACTAAATATACATACATATATACTATAGTATATACATATTTTTATACTTGGTATATAGGTACTTATATACTATAGTATATACGTGCGTATATACCAAGTATATACGCACGTATATATTGCTACTCTTGCTCCTATAGCTGCTGATAATAAAAGTGGGGCGGGTGATGATGCCTAACTGTTGAACTTTCCTACCAACCACTCCTTTTGATATTGAGAGAGTTTTTGACGAGTCGGAAATCTACTTCTCCCAAAATAGGACTTGATATTCCTCTTGACACTCTCTGCCTATAAATATTAGGTAATTTTACATTTTTCATCCTGAATGAATATAGTTTTTTGTAATCTAATAAAATTACATGACACTACACGAGCATCATCATCATCATCATCCTTCAAGACCTTGTACAATTAGAACCAATGACTGTAGAACCTACATCAAGTAAACTTATTTCCTCGTACATATGCATTGTACCATGTTAAAAATAGATATCTACACAATTACTAAGATATTTAAGACCAACATATGTCTTCCTGGCTATCCTAGACCATAAATATCTTCTTGCCACAACTTTGGTGTAGATCTTATACCCATGACTTTAATGACCTACATTGGTAAGCAATGCACAATGCTGACCAGACTAGCCCAAGCAATTATATATATCAAACATGTGTGTGTGTGTGTGTTTGTGTGTAAATGGGTGTGTATGTATGACAATATATACATGTCGACAAAAATATTAGCACCCACTTATGTATATACTTAATATATACGTACATATATACTTGGTATATACATACGAATATACTACAGTATATATGTATGTATATACTCAATATATACATACATATATTTTGTAGTATATACGTACGTATATACTGTAGCATTATATGTACGTATATATAATCACATAGCCTCAGATGACACATACACATGTAGTTTCATGCAAATACACATACCATCAAAGACAACAGAAGAGAATAATCTAAGGCTTAAAAAACACACATATAGGTCTGTCAGGCATGGTCAACATCTTCTAGTTCTTTGTCCTCGAAGCATAACATAGTAAATTTAAAAACCAATAAAGATCACAACACTATGCCACTGATAAATAGATAGACTAAAGCATGCAACACCAATTTTCATTTGGTAGAAATTTCACACAATGAGATAATCATGAGCTTATTTTGAAATTACGGAATGATGAATACTCCAAGATTTCTAGTGAACTACCCATCAAAATATTCTTTTGTGTTGCCCAGCTTCATGCATCAGTCCATGGTTAATTATAAAAAAGTTAGAAAGTGCTAAAAAAAGGGAAATGGAAGTTGAAATGACAACATGCTGCATGGTATTGAATTTTTCTACACCTTTAGGTTCATTTAGGAATTGTAATGGCTATTAACATTTGAATAGTTTAAATCCACTGATGATCGATAAAAAGCAGTCATAGATCTGAATTGAGACAACACAAGTCTGCACAAAACAAGAGTGTCAAGAATAAACCTACATTTTCATGGCACTAGAATTTTTTCGTTCATCTCATAGTAGTCAGATATACAAATAGATGTTTAGAGATAAACAAAGATAGATAGATAGAAAAATAGGTAGGTGAGAAGATATATAGATAGACAGATAGGTAAGTAAGAAGATAGATAGATAGATAGATAGAAAGCTAGATAGATAGACAGACAGATAGCTAGACATATAGATAGACAAATAGATAGACAGGTAGATAGATAGATAGATAGACAGATAGATAGATAGATAGAAAGATAGATAAAACAAAATATAGATAGATAAATAGACAGACAAAAAAATTGACAGATAGACCAACATATAGATAGATGGATAGAAAGATATATAGACAATAGATATATAGAAAGATTAATAAACATATAGTTAGATAAATAGATAAACAGATGGATACAAAGATAGACAGACAGATTGAAAGACATATATATAGAGATAGATAGATAGATAGAAAAATAGATAGATAGATAGATAGACTCATAAATAGACAGAGAGATAGTCATATATACATATAGATAGACATAGATAGACTGATAGATAGATAGATAAATAAATAGATATAGACATGGATAGATAGATAGACAGATAGATAGATATAGACATGAATAGATATATAGAAAGATAGACAGATAGATTAACACATTATCAGATAGATATAAAGACAAATAGACAAATAAATAGAGAGACAGATAGAAAGATTGTGATAAATATAGATAGATAAATTGATATATATATATATATATATATATATATATGGATAGAAAAATTGATAGATAGATGGATAGATAGATGGATAGATGGATGGATAGATAGATGGATAGATAGATGGATAGATAGATGGATAGATATATGGATTGATAGATGGATTGATAGATGGATTGATAGATGGATAGAATATGGATAAAAGGTTGGATAAATTAGTGGATAAATAGAAGGAAAAATAAATGGATATAGAGATGCTTAGAGAGATGGATAAAGATAGATAAATAGATATATAGATAGACAGATAGATAGAGCAGTTGGTAGATAGATAGATATATTGAAAATTAAATAGAAAAATAGATAGATAGATAAATAGATATATTGGTAGACAAATAGATAAACATATAGATTGATAGATAGTTATATATACAAATAGATAAAGAGATAATTAGAGAGATTGAGAGATAGATAGAAGAATAGATAGATATATAGACAGATAGATAGATAGATAGTTACTTAGATAGATATATAGATATATAGATAAATAGTTAGAGAGATAGATAAATACATAAATAGATAGAGAGAATGATATAAGAGGAAATGTTTCTTTCTTGAAAACACGCTCTCATCTTTCAAGAGAGAGAGTGTCTTTCTAGAGAGAGAACCCTCCATTTTTGTGTGAAACAAGCTCAATTTGATGCCTAAAATGAAGAAAACCGAGCCCATCTTCAATAAAAAATCATTCTCTTCTATATTCCAAGAGCCCGCGCTGTGTTTTCCGAAGATTGACGGAAAATCTACAGAACCTGCACTAATTATTTCGAAGCAAGAATTCGAAAAGCTTGAGGAGCCGTTCAAGCTGACACTAGTGGGGAAGTTCTCCCACGGAAAACCCGACTACAGAGATATCCATGATTTCCTTGCATCGTTGAAACTTAACAACACAGTGAAGCTAACAACCTATGATGGCCGACATGTGATTTTTTAGTTCAAGGAGGAAGACGACTTCCTCCGAATATGGCATAGAGGTCTGTGGAACATTGCGGGGTATCATATGCACATACTCAAATGGACGCCTAACTTCTCACCTTTGGAAGAATCAGCTCAAGCCCTGGTATGGTTTAGCTTACCGAAATTCCCTCTGCATCTCTTTTATAAACATGCATTATACTTTCTCAGCCTCTGCTTAGAGAAACCTTGGCTCGTAGATGAAGCCACTGCATACATGACTATGCCAAGTATGGCCAGGATATGCGTAGAGGTAAACCTCAAAGTCCCCCCCCCCCCCTCCTAGGATTTGGGTAGGCATTGACCGTGATAATGGCTTCTGGCAGAATATTATTCCAGAAGCCATGCCAAGCTACTACAATGGCTGCCTCAAACTGGGTCATTCTGAGGTAGAATGCTTGGTGGGTGACGGGAAAAGAGAGGAGGAAAAGGGATAATGAGGGGAAGGTGAGGAAATGGTAAGGCATGGGTAAGGAAGGGGTTTAAGGAAGGAGAAGAACATGGGAATGAGAAAGGAAATGGACCAGAAAACATGACTAAGGCTAGGGAAGGAGAAAGAGACAGAGTGTTAGAGGCAGAATGGGTGGGCACATTAAAAGTTAGTGAGCAAAAAAGAGATGAAGAGATGCGAAAAGAAGGGGCAAATGCAAATAGCGTAGATGGAGAAAAACTTAAAATTGCTCAATCCGGCCTAAAAAGAGATGAAAAAATGAAAAGAATAAAAAAGTGGCTAGAGGAGACGACAGAAGAAACACAGAAAAGAGAGAAGCATGTTAGAAAGGAGATAGGTGCTAGAGGAAGGAGAAGGGAGAAGAGGAGAGATATAGAAAAAGTTAAAAATTTAAAAGACTACAACTGGGCAGAGGATGACCTCTTATCGGAGGACGATTCGGAGGCAAAAAGCTGGCCTCTTATAAGCATTAATACATCAGAATACATGATGCATGTAAACAAACAGCATGATGATTTAAAGCTGTATGTGAAAGGAATACATAAAAGCATTCTGAAAAATAGAGAAAGTGCTATGGAGGAAATCAGAAACATGGGAAAGAGCTTAAAAAAACTAAGCCTCCCACAATAGGCAGAAAAAGCTTTGCCTAGCTCAAGCAAGTCTCATAGAAACATGAAAAAAAAATATCAAAACATAAAATATGATTATAAATGCACCACTAGAGCGCAAGCAAAGTATAATTAAAATGATTAATAGCTTGTATTGGAATGTAAGAGGAGTAGCGAACACTCCTACAATAAATAGAATTAGAAGATTAATAAAGATTCATAAAATTGTAATTGTTATAATAGCGGAACCTATGGTGAATTATAACACACTTGATAAATATAAGAGAAAGTTAGGCCTCGATAAGGCATTCTCAAACTCAAATGGGAAGTTATGGATCATGTGAAAACACTCCATTGATATTGAAATACTCTCAGAATCTGAGCAAATAATAAATTTCAAGATAGGTAAATAGTTAGAACCAATTTTTTCAGTAGTGTATGCTAGTAATTCAAATTTAGCTAGGAAAATTCTTTGGCATGAAATGAAAGAAATAGCAATAAAGAACTCCCCGTGGCTTATAGGAGGAGACTTTAATGTGATTAGATCTCCCAATGAAAAAAGAGGTGGTAGACCACCCGACCCGATGGCAATAGCACAATTTAATGTGGCTATTGCAACTACAAACTTAATGGAGGCTAATTTATTGGGATCAAATTTTACCTGGTGCAACAATTGGAAAAGAAGAGGGGCTATATGGTCAAGGATGGACAGTCTTACTCAACTCCAAATGAATAGAGAAGATGGGTGGTATTAAAGATAGACACCTAGGTCGAACTTGTTCAGACCATACCCCCCTTCTGATCTCACTTCAAAAAAGTGGAGGAGGACATAACAACTTTAAATTTCAAATTACATGGGGTCTACATAAGGATTTTGAAAAATTAGTTAAAGAATCATGGGATACATCGGTCTTAGGAAATCCCATGCAAGTACTGGGTATAAAACTATGCAAATTGAGATCGTCACTTAGCAAATGGAATAAGGAGAGCTTTGGAAATATAACTCAGAAGATTCATGAGGCAAAACAGAAAGTAGCTTTATTAGAAATACAATATGAGAATGATTTAGACGATAACTCTAGGATAGAAGTAAGCAAAGCAAAAGCTGAGCTAAGGTTCATAATGCACATGGAAGAAGCCTTTTGGAAACAGAGGGCAAAAATTAATCGTTAAAAGAAGGTGATAAAAATACAATATTTTTTAACACTACGGCAAAAATAAAATTAGAGAAACAAAGAATAAGAGGTCTAAAAGACACTAATGGGGAATGGATAGAAGATGAAGGAGAAATAAAAAGCACAATAGAAGACTTCTTTAAAAGCCATTTATGCGGGTTGAGTATTTCAAGAAAACGATCTTTAATGCAGAATATTGAAAGAAAAGTAAAGGAGGAGGATAATAATATGCTTGAAGAATCCCCAAGCAAATAAGAAATTAAAGAAGCAGTTTTCAGTGTCTACAAAGATAGAGCAGCAGGCCCAGATGGGTGGAACGATGGCTTCTTCTAATATGCATGGCCCATCATCAAAAAAGACCTGATAACAGCTATTAATTGGATTTTTGCCGGGGCATACATTACTAAAACATGGGGTAAGCCATATATTGTTTTGATTCCAAAGAAGGCTAACCCATAGAGAGTAGAAGATTACAGACCGATTAGTCTATGTAATATGATTTATAAGATTCTAGCAAAATTACTTCAAAATAGACTTAGTAAGATTCTTCTTGCTATCATATCTCCAAAGCAGACATGCATAATAAAGAAAAGGCTAATGATAGAAAATATAAATTTAGCCATAGAAATGATAAAAGAGATAGGAGCAAAATCTTGAGGGCAAAATGTAATAATGAAATTGGATTTATCAAAAGCTTTTGATAGAGTAGAATGGGACACCCTATGTTACTTAATGAGAAAGATGAGATTCTCAAAATTTTGGATAGATCTAATATATAGCTGTATTTCGTGCGCATGGGTTAAAATTCTAATAAATGGTCAGGTAGGAGAGGATTTAAAATGACAAGAGGTCTCCGGCAAGGAGATCCACTCACACCTTCTCTGTTTAACATTTACTTAGAATTATTCATCGTAAATTTAAAATTGGAAATGAAAGCAGGAAACATACTTACTTTTAAACAACCAAGAAATACACCGCATATAAGCTATTTAGCTTATGCGGATGATATTATTGTTTTCACAAATGTTAGCAGCCGATCCATGAGATCCATGATAAAGCTACTACAAACACTTGAAGAAGAAATAGGGCAAGTGCTGAATAGAAATAAATGTCAATTCATAATAGCAAGAAAAGCACCTGAAAGTATTGCGCAAAAGATAATAATAGTAACGGGCATCGCACAAAAATTAGATACTCTATTGTATCTGGGTTGTCCGATTTATGAAGGAAGGCTTAAGGAAGAATACTTAGCCTACTTAGTAGATAAATTGAGAAATAAAATAGCAGGTTGGAAAGAAGAAGCATTAAGCATGGCAGGAAGAATTACGCTAATCTCACATGTTTTGCAAAGTTCACTGGCCCATATCCTAATGTCAATACAGCCACCAAAAAGCTTAATAAAGAAACTGGAAAGAGAAATTTCTAATTTTTTTATGGGGAAAAAAAGAAGGAAAAAATAAGCTACACTAGAGAAAATGAGAAGATTTATGTTACCCAAAGGAGGAGTCTAAGCTAGGTTTCGTCAGTCTAAGTGATATAAACAAGGCATGGGCTTGCAAAAATTGGTGGCTCCTAAAGGAGAATGGTAGCCTTTGGGCGGCATACATAAAAGCAAGATACGAGTTAGGTAACAAAGCTTTTAAAATTGTAAAAAGAGCCTCAAAAAGCTGGAAATGATGTGTAAGCAACAGAACACGGTTGAAAAACATGCTATATTGACCAATAGCGGCTGGAAATGGACTCTAAATCCGCAGAGAAATTTTACAATAAGAAGTGCTAAAGAACTGGTAAGAAATAAAAAGCCTATGCAAGATTTATATAAAAAAGCATGGACAAAAAAGACATCACAGAAAATAAATGTTTTCACATGGAAAATTCTTTCAATAATTATCCCGGTAGATGAAAATATTCAAAGAAAAGGAATAAGCTTAGTATCTAGATGCGAATGCTGTGGTCGAGAGATAGAAAACATGAACCATCTATTTTCAACAGGCAAAATAGCTAAAAGCTTATGGAATATTTTAGAAGCAGAAGTAGATATAGAGAAAGGCACAAAAAATATCAAAGATAGATTAAGAAAATGGCATCATAAGCACTCAAAGAACAAGATAATTATGTAGTTGAGAGACTACATTCCATATATAGCAATTTGGTGCTTATGGAAAGCCAAAAATAAAAGCAAATTCGAAAATTCCCCAATGGATGTTCATAATATTTTAGAAGTGATTAAAAGAGAAATTGCTTTTATCTCGGCTTGTTATCCATTGAGATTTACAGATATAGAACTAGAAAGGAAAATGATTAAAGGATGGGGCATTATAGTATATAAGAGAAAGCTGCCATATATTAAAATTATTAGCTGGACTAAACCCCAGCAAGGTAGTTTAGTTTTAAATACGGATGGCAGCTTCAAGAGAGAGATGGGAGCAGCAGGAGGGGGTGTAATCATAAGAAATCAGGATGGAAATCTAATGAGAGCTTTCAAAATGCAGGGGCATGCCTCCTTTGCTTTACATGCGGAGATTATGGCCCTAGAAAAAGGCCTCAATATCTGTAAAATTAACGGCTATCTAAATATTCAAGTGCAAGTTGATTCAAGTCTACTGGTAGACCTAGTGCTAGGTAAAATAGATTTATGGAGATTTGAGGAGGATATCAATAGAATAAATAAATTATTAAAAGAATTAAAAGGAGAAATGAGGCATATATTTAGAGAGTCAGACGCCTTGGCAGATAAATTAGCAGAAGAGGGCAGGACGAAAGATTCACAGAAATTTGATGAACATAGTATTCCAAATAGGTACAAAGGTATGGTAAAACTAGATAAAATAGGATTACCGTATATTAGAATTCAGAAGTTAAAAGATTAAAAAAATGAGCGGGGGGGGCATGCATTCTATTAATATTAATTGAGAATTTGCAGTTTTGATTCTAATTTACACTGACTGTAACTTGGTTAACTTCGCATGTAATCTAAGAGCAGGTCTTGTGCGGTGTAAGAGTCACCTTGTTCTTGAGGGGTGACTACTAATGAAAAGACCTTAAGCTAACTCACAGTCAAGGGCTCACATAAAACCATAGTAATTTAATTATAGTAGTAATCAAGGTGGTATAGAGAATACACTGCTGATTCCTTGGATTTGGTTTTGCTTTTAGTTGCTCAGGTGGTAGCAAGTAGAAGCTGAGGAATAGCAAATTGATGAAAAGCCCAACGGCAGGAGAAAACTTATTTTCTACTGTAAAAGCTGTCTTGTAATTTTCTATTTTATGTTTGTGGTCTATGTTATGTTTACTAGTCAAAGTTGTCGGTTTAAAACCAAGCAGTCTGTTTTATTTAGAGTATAGGTCTGCTGTCTTCTAAAGGGTATATATAATTGGGCTGTCGGGATACACCACCAAGAAAGGAGCTGTTAGAAGGAGGCTATAATCATCTGCTTGTGGGAGAAAATTATGTGAGTAGATTAGAAAAGACACCGGAGGCAGGCTTCAAAAGGCATGGTATGACATCTAGATTTCTATTTTCTACAGGAAATATGCTGCCAGGAAGTTTGGCAGTAGCTAGGGAGAAGGGCAGAAGCTGCTGCCTGTGTACTCTGCACTGAGAAAGATATTGGCAGCAGCTAGGGAGAAAGAGCTTTCTGGCTTTCTTTGCTGCCACAGATGGCTAAGGTCTAGAAGAGCATCCCCCTCCTGCTGAGTACTCTGTACTCAGAATACACAGCCAGGAGCATGAAGTGTTAGGGGAATGGACAAGGGGAAGGGTAGGGGCAAGGGAAATTTCTGGTTTATTTTCCACAGGTTAATATACATACAGGCTATACCAGCAAAAAAGAGGTAAGATGAAGATGGGCAATTGCTAAGGTAAAGATGCAAGGAGAGGATAGGTCACTAGAAGCTGGATAGGACACGGAGGCATGAGTAGAGGCTAAGGAGAGGTAGAATGGATAGTTAAATACCCAACGAAAAGGCAAAACTCAGAATATTAACTTCATATCCAAAATAATATTCCAACGTAAAGGCAAAACACAGAATGGAAAGCTAACTCTAGTGTTTCGTGTAAAAAAAAGTAATCTAAGCCAAAATGGCTAATTAGAACACCAACTAGGGGTTTATAGGAGGATAAAAGAGGGTGTAACGGGTAAAGGGTAGCAAGCAAGTAGGCTGTACAAAAGGTATTCCTCCGCCAAAAGAGAGGGTTAATTTTAATAATAAAACAAACTTCTAAAAAAAGATAGAGAGAATGATATATAGATTGAAAGACATATAGATAGATATATAGTTAGATAGAAAGATATTAATTTAAAGAGGCACATAGATTGACATATAGTTAGATAAATAGATAGACAGATAGATCGATAGACAAATTGATAGATAGACACATAGATAAATAGATAGATAGACACATAGATAGACACATAGACAGACACATAGACAAATAGATAGACCAAAAGATAGGCAGACAGCTCTATTGAAAGATTCATAGATTGACAGATAAATATATAGCTAGATAGGTAGATTGACAAACATATACACAGATAGACAAACAGATAAATAGATGGATAGACACATAGATAGATAGATAGACAAAAATAGATAGACAGACAAATAGAGATATAGATTGATAGGAAGATAGATAAATTGGTAGGCAGACAAATAGATAGATAGATACACAAATAGATAGGTAGACATATAGACAGATAGATAAATAGACAGATAGACAAAATGATATATAGATAGATTGATATATAGATAAATATATAGACATACAGATTGATCGATAGATTGATATATAGATAGACAGACCGATAATTAGACAAATGGATAGATAGATAGACAAACAGATAGATAAATAGATAGATAGTCAAATAGACAAACCAATAGATGGATAGATAGATAGATATATAGATAGATATATAGATAGATATATAGATAGATATATAGATAGATTGATAGATAGGTATACCAATAGATAGATATATGCACAAAAAATAGAAAGACAGACAGATAGACATATAGAAAGATATATAGACAGATATATAGAAAGACAGATATATATATATATAGACAAACAGATAGATAGAATGACTAATATATAAATAGATACACACACTGATAGATAGTTAGATAGACAGATAGATAGATAGCCAAATAGATAGTAAGATAGAGAGATAGACTAATAGATAGACATACATAGATAGTCATATAGACAGACCTATAGAAAGAGAGATAGAAAGACATATAGAATGATAGGTAAATAAATAGATAAACATACAAATATATAGATATATAGAAACACACTTAGAAAGACATAAAGATAGACAGCTAGATAGATGGAAAGATAAATTAATATATAGAAAGATAAAAAGATAGAAAGATATATGAAAAGATAGTTGGATAGATAGATGGATAGATAGAAAGAAAGATAGATGTATAAATTATTGGATAGATTGACTAATAGATAGATGGATAGATAGATAGAAGGATAGATAGATGGATAGATAGAAGGATAGATAGATGGATAGATAGAAGGATAGGTAGATGGATATATAGATGTATAGAAAAATGGATAGAGAGATGGATATATTGACAGATAGATATACATATTGATAAATAGATATATAGACTGATAGATAGATGGATAGATACAGAAATCGATAGAAATATAGATGGATATAAAGACTAAAAGATTTGCGAATAGTTAAATGGATAAATAAATGGATAGAAAGACTTATAGATAGATGGATAGATAAATAAAAATATAGAGGGATAGAAAGATGGAGAGTTTTAAAGATAGATAGATATATATATATATGAAGATATAAAGAAAGAAAGAAAGATAGATAGACAGAAAGATAGATTGATAGACAGAAAAATAGATATATAGATAGATGGATATATAGACAAATAGATAGATAGATAGGTAGATAGAAATATTGATAGATTGATTGATTGAGAAATTGATAGGTAGATAAATAGACAGATAGAAAGATAGACAGATAGATTGAATGATATATAGATAGATATATATATATATATATATATATATATATATATATATATAGACAAATAATTAGATTGTTATTTAATAGATATATACATAGATAGATATATATATATATATATTGGCAAATAGATAGACGGATAGATAGATAAGTAGATAGAAAGATAGACAAACAAATAAATAGATAGATAGACAAATAGATTGACATATAGACAAATAGATAGACAGATAGATAGACACATAGTTCGACAAATAGTTAGAAAGATAGATAGATAGAGAGATAGATAGACAGACAGAAAGTAGATATATAGATAGTTACTAAAAAGATAGCTAGACATATAAATAGATCAATAGATAGACATATTGATAGATAGATCGATAGATCGATTATTAGATAGGTATATAAACAAATATATAATAGATAGATTGATGGATAAATAAATAGTTATATTGATAGACATATAGATAGACAGATAGATGGATGGATAGATAGATGAATAGTTAAATGGATAGATAGATGGATAGAAAGATGCATAAATGCATAAATAGATAGGCGGATAGAAAGATGGATAAATAGATATATAGATAGATAGATAGATGGAAAGATAAACAGATAGATAGACGGATAAATTGATGGATAGATACACAGATAGATAAATTAATAGATAGATGAATGGATAAATAAATGAAAAAATTGATGAATAGATAGTCATATAGATATATGTATAGATAGATGTATATATAGATGGATGGATAGATGGATGGATAGACATATAGATAGATGAATAGATAGACAAATAGATAGATGGATAGATAGACTAATAGATTGAAGGATAGATAGATGAATTAAAGATGGATAGATAGATGGATAAATATATTCATAGTTAGACAGATATATAGGAGACATAAATGGATAGATAGATGGATAGAAGATGGATAATTATATGGATAGATATATTGATAGATAGACAGATAGATAGATGGATAGATAGATAGATAGACAGATACAAATACAGATAGATAGATAGATAAATAGTTAGATAAATAGATATACTGATAGATATATAGATATATTAATAGATAGATTAATAGATAGATAGATAGGCAGAAAGAAAGATATATAAATTTATAGATAAAAAATTTTTTTGAAAGAGAGATATACAAATAAATAGATAGCTAGAAAGATATAGTGATAGATTGACAAACTTTAGATTGACATATAGATTGACAGAAAAATAGATAGCTAGAAAGATAGATAGACAACCATATAGATAGAAAGATCGATAGATTGATAGATTGATTAATAGATAGATTGACAGATAGATAAATAGTAAAATAAATAGATAGAAGATATATATATATATATATATATATAAAGATAGATAGATAGATAAATATATAGATATACAGATACACAGATAGATAGATAGATAGATAGATAGATCTTCATATATATTCACAAATAGATACACATACAGATAATTTCTATATTGATAGATAGATAGATAGACAGATAGATAAACAAATAGATAGACAAATAAATAGAAAAATAGATAGATCAATTGATAGATAGACAAATAGACAGACATATAGATATATAGGTAGATATATAAGTAAATAGATAGATGGATATAATAATAAATAGACAGACAGATTGATAGATAGATAGACAAATAGAAAGATAGTTAGATAATGAAAGAGATAGGTAAATACATAGATAAACAGATAGATATTTATATAGATAGAAAGATAGTTAGATATATAGATAGGGAAATAAATAAATAGATTTATTGACAGATTGATTCATAGATAGTTAGACAAACTGACAAATTGATAGATAAATATATAGACACATAGATAGACATAATGATAGACATATATATAGACTGATAGAAAGAGAGATAGATTTAATGACAGATATGTCTATACTTAGATTGATAGATAGATAAACGATAGATATATGGATGGATAGTTATATGGATAAATAGATTGATATAGATAGATAAACATATAGACAGATGGAGAGATAGAAAATCACATAGATAGATATATAGATAGGCAGATAAATAGACAAATAGATTGAAAGATAGATAGTTAGATTTATAGACATATTGATAATTAAACAGATAGACAGATTGTTAGTCAGAATGATAGATAGATTGATAGACAGATTAATATATAGATAGATTGAAAGGTAGATAAATTGATAGATTGATAGAAAGATAGAAAGGTAGATAGATACACAAAGAGATACATAGATTCATAGATATATAAATAGAGAGAGAAATATATATATATATATCGGCAAATACTTAGATACAAATAGATTCATAAATAAATAGATTGATATATAGCTAGTTAGATAGATAGTTAGAATGAAAGATATACATATAGTTTGACTGATAGATTAATAGATAGATAGATAAACTGATAAATAAACAAATAGAAGATGGATAAATAGTTGGAAAGATAGATGAATAGTTAGACATATAGATAGACATATAAATAGATGGATAGATAGATATTCAGATAGAAAGATTGATAATTAAATTGATAGACAGATTAATAAACAAATTTATTAACAAATTTATTAACAAATTGATAAACAGATTAATAGATAGATTTATACATAAATTTATATAGAGAATGATTGATTGATTGATAGTTTGATTATTATACATATTG
Source organism: Sapria himalayana (assembly GCA_029783825.1). Lineage (NCBI taxonomy): Eukaryota > Viridiplantae > Streptophyta > Magnoliopsida > Malpighiales > Rafflesiaceae > Sapria > Sapria himalayana. The sequence goes on from JAREIK010003484.1 coordinate 3,519,422, forward strand.
ATAGACTAATTTATAGATAGATTGATAAACAGATTAATGCCATATTTATATAAAGATTGATAGATTGAATGATAGAAAAATTTATAGACATATACATAGACAGATAGATACATAGATAAATAGAAAGAAAGATACATAGATAGGTAAATAAACAGAAAAATAGATAGATAGATAGACAGATATATAGATAGATTTTTAGTTCGTTAGATAGATAGATAGATATATAAATATATAGATAAATAGATAGAAATAAAGACATATAGATATATAAATTGTTAGATAGATTGTTTTATAGACACTTAGATAGACAGATCAATGGATATATATATAGATAGATAAATATTGGACATATAGATAGACAGACAAATAGATTGATAGATAAATAGACATATAAACTGGTAGTTAGATAGAAATATAGATTGACAGAATACTAGAAAGCTTAATATACAAATTGATAAATAGATTGATAAATAGATTGATAGTTAGATTAAAAGTTAGATTGATAGAAAGATTTATAGACAGATTTATAGATAGATAGATGGATAGAAATATTGATTATCATATAAATAGGTAGATAGATAGATAGATATATATATATATATATATATAACATATAGATAGAAAAATAGAAAGATACATATATATATATATATATATATATATATATATATATATATATATATATATATATATATATATATATATATAGATTTTTAGATAGATACAAAGATAGTGAAACAAAAAGATAGACAAATAAAAAAAATTTATAAACAAATTAATAGGCGGATTGTTATATTGATAGATAACCATATAGATATATAGATAGATAGTTATAGATATAGTTAGACAGGTAGTTAAATAGACAAATAGATAGATTCATAGATAGATTCATAGATAGTTGTATAGATAGAGAGAAAGTTAGACATATAGATAGATAGATTTATTGATTAATAGATAGATAAATGGAAGTTAGATCGACAGATATATAGATAGATATAGAATCATATTGATATATAGATTGATATAAAGATTGATAAATAGATTGATAGATTAATAGATTAATAGAAAGATTTCTTGACAGATTGATATATAGATTTGTACTAAGATTTATACATAGATTTATACATAGATTAATAGATAGATTATTAGTAGATTGATAGACACGATTATAGAAAGAGTGATAGATAGATTGATAAACAAATTTATAGTTAAATTGATAGATTGATTGATTGACAAATTGATAGACATATAGATACTCACATAGAAGATAAATAAATAGAAAAGATGAGAGTCAAGTAGGTAGACAGATAGATAGATATGTAGGTAGATAGACAGAGAGATAAATTGATAGATAGATAGAAAAATTTTTAGATAGATAGATAGATATATAGATAGGAAGATAGATAGAAAGATAAATAAATATATAGATAGCTAGATAGATATATATATATATAAATATGTATTTAGTTATATAAACACATAGATAGACAAATAGATTGTTTGATTGATTGATTGATAGTTAGATATATTATATAGAAAGATATACAGATAGATAGACATCTAGATAGATAAATAGATAGATAGATTGATTGATAGATTGACATATATATAGATAGATACATAAACAAATAAATAGACAGATAGAAAAAATAGATAGAGAGAAAGATAGATAAAAAGACAGATAGACAGATAAATTTACAAACAGATATACATATAAATAGATAGTCATATATACTAATACATAGATTTATAGACATATAGATAAATATACAAATAGATAGTCAATTAGACAATAGATAGATATATAGATAAATATACATATAAACATATAGATAGATCGATGGATATATACACAGACAGACAGATAGATATATAGATAGATAGATTGATAAACAAATAGACAGACAGATAGATAGATAGATAGATAAATAGTCACATAGACAGATAGATAGAAAAAATAAAAAGATAGACATATAGATAGATAAATAGATAGATAGATAGATGGAAAAATAGATATATAGATAAGATAGATAGATTGATTGATAGATTGATTGATAAATAGAGTGATAGATAGACAGATATACATATGGTTAGATAGATAGCTATACATAAAGATAGTTGGTTAAATAGATAGAAATACAAATAGACAGAAAGATAGGTAGATAGACAAACAAACCGAAAGATATATAGACTGATAGATAAACCGATATGTAGATAGATAGATAGATAGTCAGATATATAGAAAGAGATAGAGAGTTCGACATATAGTTAAGTAAATAGATAGGTAGTTTGATAGACAGACATATATAAAGACTGATAGATAGATAGATAGACATAAAAATAGACAGACATATATTTAAATAATAGACATATTAATATACAAATAGATAAATAGATAGATATATAGAAAGATAGAAAGATAGACATATAGATTAAAAGATAGAAATATATATAAATAGATAGATGGATAGACAAATAGTTAGACCTATAGATAGACAGATAGATAGATAGATTGTAAGATAGATAGATAGATATATAGACTAATATATAAATATATAGATAGATAGATAGTTAATATACAGAAAGATAAACAGACATATAGACATATAGTTAAGTATATAGATTGATAGCTATTTTGATAGAGAGATATATATCTATATAGATTGGTAGATAGACAGATAGACATAAAAATAGACAAACAGATCGATAGATTGATAGACATATAGATATACAAATAGATAGATAGATAGATAAAAAAATAAAAAGATAGATAGATTGAATGACAGATTTATAGATAGACTGATAGATAGAAAGACTAATAGATATACAGATATATAGATAGATTAATAGGCAATTTGATAGATAGATTTATAGATAGTTTGATAGAAGAATTGATAAATAGTTTAATAAAAATATTAATAGATAGGTTGTTAGATGGATTGATAGACATATAGATAGACAAATTGATAGATAGATAGATTGACATATAGTTTGATAGATAAATAGCCACAGAGAGTCTAATAGATCGATAAATTATTAGACAAATAGATTGTATATTGATAGACAAATAGATAATTATAAAGTCTGATACATCGATATATTGATATATAAATAGATATACAGATAGTAAGATATACGTATAGATAGGTAGTAAGATAGATAGATTGATATATAGATAGAAAAACAGATAAATAGTAAGTAGATAAACAAATAGTTAGAAAGATAGTTAAATATATAGACAAATAGATAGACATATAATTAGATATATAGATATACAGATTGATATACAAATTGATAGATAGATTTATAGATAGATTGATAGACATATTGATAGACAAATTGATAGATAGTTAGACAAATAGATTATTAGATAGAAATATAAATAAATAGACAGATAGATTGACATATAGGTAGATAGACATACAGATAGACAGATAATTAGATGGATAGATAGATAGATATATAGATAGATAGATTTAAAGATAGATTGATAGAATGATTGATACACATATTGAAAATATATAGATAAATAAATTGGTATATTGATAGAAAGATTGATAGACAGATAAATTGAAAAATTTTTAGACAGATTTATAGAGAGAGATATAAAGAATGATTGATTGATAGTGAGTTTAATAGATAGATTATAAAATAATAGATAATCAAATAAATAGGTAGATTGATAGAAAGATAAATAGGAAAATAGAAAGATAGATAGATTATTTGACATATGGATAGATAGGTAGGTAGATATATAGATATACAGATTGATATAATGAAAGATAGATAAATAGAATGATAAATGTGTAGACAAATAGATAGATAGATATACAAATAGATAGATAGATAGATAGTTAATTAGATAGATAAATAACATTATAAGACATGGGAGGATAGCTTATAAAGATGTTCATAATCCCAGTTATCATTATAAGACAGTGGAAGGAGTTAGCTAAAAATGCTGGAGGGATAATCACATTCAGATTTAAAGAGATAAGAAACTATTGAAGCACCGAAATATAGAAAGAAGAAAAATAAAACTTATTATACTCATCGAAAGATCGTTAAAGCAAGACAAGGGATAAGCTATCATTATAAGGATAGTCATTAACTTTCAGAAGGAATTTCTTCTTGGACAAAAAGGTAAAGATAGGGGTCATAGATTAGCACAGCCATAGCACAAATAAAATTACATTTTATTAGATTGGTCAAATGTATTTTATTTTATTTAAAGAATGGGTGTAAAAGGGCTAAGGGTAGATGATAGTTTGTATTAACGGTATTCCTCCGCCAAAAGAGATGGTTATTATTTATAAAATAATATTTAAAAAAAAAGATAGATCGATAAATAGATGGTCAAATAGATATATCGATAGATAGACAGAGAGATATATAGATAGATAGATAGGCATATAAATAAAAAGATAGATAGATATACAGATAGATATATAGATAAATAGAGAGACTGATAGACAGATAGATAGATAGATAAACAAATATATATACAAATAGATAGATAGATTGATATATAGATAGACATATTGATATAAAGATCGATAGATTAATGATAGAGAGAGAAAGAGAGATAGATAGATAAATAGTTAGTTAGTTAGTTAGATAGCAAGATACACAAATAGATAGACATGTTATTATATAGATAGATAAATAGATATACATATAGATATAAAGATAGATAAACTGAATGATAGACAGAAAGATATATAGATATATAGATATACAGATAGACAGATAGACAGATAGACAGATAGATAGATAGATAGATAGATAGATAGAAAGTTAGAAAGACTCATATATAGATAGATAGACAGACACATAGACAAACATATATTGAGACACATAGATAGACAAATAGATAGATAGATAAATACATATACAGACAGACAAATAGATAGATAGATATACACACATATAGACATATAGATAGATTGCCAAATATACAAATAGATAGATAAAGAAATAGATAGAAAGTTAGGTTGGTAGCTAGATTGATAGAAAGATATATAGATAGAAAGTTAGACAAATATATAGACAAAAAATATAGAAAAATACAAAGATAGATAAATAGATAGATAGACAGATAGATAGACAGATAGATAGACATATAGATTGAAAGATATATAAAATAGATAAATAGAGACAAAGATAGATAGATAGATAGATAGATAGACAAACATACAAAAAAATTCAAATAGCTAATTTGAGAAACAAATTGATAAATAGACAAATTGATAGACATACAGATAGACAAAAAGAAAGAAAGATAGAGAGATTGATTGATTGATTGATGGATAGATAGATAGATAGATTGATAGATAGATTGTTAGATAGATAGATAGATAGAGAGATAGATAGATATAAAGATAGACAAATATATTCACATATAGATAAAGAGAAAGATTGTCAGATAGACATACAGATAGATAGAGAGATAAGATAGATAATTAGTTAAATATATAGATAGATAGAAAGATAGATAGAGATATATATAGGCATGTAGATAAATAGACACACAACCAAAAAGTCATATAGATACACAACTAGATTGATACATAGAATGACATATAGACAGACTGAAAGATAAACAGATAGATATATAGATAGAATGATTTATAGATAGATAGAAAAACACATATTTAGATAGATAGATTGATAGACTGATTGATAGACAAATTGATAGAAAAATTGGTAAACAGATAGATAGACAAATATTAGAGAGATTATTAAATAGATAGATAATTAAACAGATAGACATATAGATAGATAGATAATTGTATATAAATTACTAGATAGATCTGTAGATAGATATATAGATATTCAAATAGATATGCAAAATGATATCCAGATAGATATTCATATAGATAGATACATAGATAGAAAAATAGATAGATTGATAGAGAGACAAATAGATATATAGATAAATAAACAGATAGATATACAAATAGATAAACATACATAGAGATAGATTGATTGAGAAATAAATAGACAGATAGATAAATATATAATAGATAGATTGATTGATTTATAGACTGGTTGATAGATAGATAGATATATAGATTGATAAATAGATTTTTAGATAGATCAAAAGAAAAATAGAAAGATATATAGATTTAAAGACATATACATAAAGTATAGATAGAAAAATTGATACACAG